>PVHT021183518.1:7217723-7254039 GCA_004024745.2 Catagonus wagneri
TCTGAGCTGCAGCCTACACCACAGCTACAGCAACGCAGGATCCAAGCCACGCCTGCAATCTACAACACAGCTCATGGCAACGCCAGATCCTTAATCCACTGAGCGAGGCCAGGGATCAAACCCACAACCATATGGTTCCTAGTTGGATTTGTTTCCGCTGCACCACGATGGGAACTTCCTCTCTTTCCCTCTTTCTTTCTCTCTTTCTTTTCTTTTCTTTCTTTCTTTCTTTCTCTCTTTCTCTCTCTCCTTCTTTCTTTTTTCTTTTTTACGGCCACACTTGCAACATATAGAGGTTCCTAGGCTAGGAGTCGAATTGGAGCTACAGCTGCTGGCCTACATCACAGCCACAGCAATGCCAGATCTGAGCCGTGTCTGTGGCCTCCATCACAGTTCATGGCAACACCGGATCCTTAACCTACTGAGAGAGGCCAGGGATGGAACCCGAATCTCCATGGACACTATGATGTTGGGCTCTTAACCCACTGAACCACAGTGGAAACACCCCTTGATGGCTTTCGTTCCCAACTTTTATCCACAGAACCGAGGCTGGTACAGAGCAGAGGCTCCGTACATCACTGCGGATCGAATGGATCAATCAAATAATACATAGACTAAACTTCTTTACCTCATTAAGCAGAGCTCAGACATCACACACTTTCTTTGGTGACTTCTGAAATTACAGGGTCCTGAAATAACCATCACGAGCAAACATTGTGGAAGAGCATTAATTATATCACTATAGAATACTCTAGTTTAAATGGGAACTTTTCACTTTTGCCTCAAATCAGTTTTATTTTCTGTTAAACAAAAATCATGATATAGAAACATTTTAATTTTTAAAATTTTATGATTCTTTTTGGAGCTCTTTATCTAGTCACAGGTGAATATGGCATTGGAAATTTGCCACCATCTTGGGGGAAAGGAAGGACAGTGAAGTTTTGCTGTTCCCATTGTACAGCTGAGCACATCCGAATGTCTTCTCAAATGCACACAGTGGAGAAGGCCCTGACCTTCGAGTCCACACCCGATGCCTTCCTACTGCCCCAGGCGGGGGAACCCGGCCATCAGAGGGTGCAGTATTCCCTTTGTTCCACCAAACGAGAGGTGGCACTCAGTCTGGTCCTGCTGGAGATGTTGCCGTGCGCCAGATGCAGGCCCTGAACAGCTCTGCGATTAGCGGGGAGAGGGTATAATTTGGGGAACTCAGCCTGGGTGGGTTTTATTCCGAAAATCTCACTTGTGATTAACTCTACTGATATCAGGCAAGATCACGTGTGGGAACCAGAGGCAGGTGGTTCTGACTCTGTCCCTGGCTCAGTCGTGCTGTGTTTCGTGCTCCCTGCGCCACTCCTTGGGTTCCACGTTTTAAGCCACTCACTTTCCATAAGCTCAGTGCGACAGCTGCTGAGTGAAACACAGGCATAACGGTCCCCGTGGTGACCACTGTCCCCCAGGTCCCGGTGGTGGCCACACCCCCCGCCCCGGGCGGTGCTCCAGTCTCAGTGCGGCCTGAACCTGACACTCTGCTTCCATTGCCAGCAGTTCGATGCTGCTGGAGGATGTTCATTTCACGTGCCAGCCCCGATGGCCTGGGCTGTGACTCCAAATGGGAATCTCAGTTGCAGCCTTGGTGGCTGGCTCCTTCCCCTCTGATTTTCAGCCCAAAGCACCAACATTTTACTTTCTTAATCTACAAAATGCATGTTGGAGCAGCTGCCACAGTGGGGTAACACAGCGACCCACACCTTGGGCTGCTGCTCTGAGCTCTGTGTTATCCTACTGTTCTTAAAAACTATCCTCTGGGCAGATACTCTTACCCTTGTGTTAGGAATGGGTAATTTTTTATTTTATTTATTATCTTTTTTTTCCTTTTTTTTAGGTCCACACCTATGGCATATGGAAGTTCCCAGGCTAAGGGTCGAATCGGAGCTGCACTTGCCGGCCTACACTGCAGCTCACAGCAATGCCAGATCTGAGCCGCGTCTGCGACCCACACCACAGCTCACGGCAACGCCGCAGGATCCTTAACCCACTGAGAGAGGCCAGGCATCGGATCTGCTTCCTCATGGATACTAGTCAGGTTCGTTAACCACTGAGTCACAAGGGGAACTCCTCGTATGGAGAGATTTAGTAATTTGGCGAGAAACGAATACAGAGCAGCCCCTGACATTTAGAAGCTGGCCTCCCCGCCACCCCTCCAGCACACCCGCCTCTCACAGGGGGCCCTGAGACCGGAATTAGATGGACCGGCAGGGCCACGTCACGGTGCTGTTTAAGCACAAACAAAAGCACCGCTGTTTCACCCTTGAAATGCTACTGCCCCTCCCGCAATAAGTGACAGCAACTTCTTTACCAACTGCAGCTGGATCCTTGCTATGCCTCCCTGAAGAAAGACTTACCGAGATAGCAAATCATGGCTTCGCCCTGCTTTCTAACAACAGGGGGTCTAAGGCAAGCTCTCACTTCCTTCGACAACCCCCCTCAAGTCCCCCAACCAAACTCAAACCCTGGAATCCGTTCTTTCTAACACCCTCTGGGACACTCCTGATGGGTGTTCTCTCTTGCGGTAATGAGTAATAAACCCGACTTGTTCAGCTAGAGGTGTGATGCTGGCGGTCTCCCTGGAGGGCGTTGACCTTGGTCCAGGGTCCCGCAGCTGATGGAGGATGAAGGCAGGAGTAAAGCCGAGGAATCAGGCTCTTCTGACTGCAGAGCCTGTGCAGGGCACGGGGGGCTCCCGTCCAGGAGAGCAGCAAGAACGAATCCTCTCAGCTCGGCAAAGTGCTTCACGTCCCCGAGGAACGCGTACCATCAGTCGGAGGATCAGAACTCCCGTGTCCACTCACGGTGGCCTTGACTGTGGTTCTCACTCTGAACTTCCCACGGGATCAGAAATTACCGCCGCTTGGTGGCTTTCTGCCTGCTGACTGAAAGGGGAAAAAGGGAACGCAAATGCTCCCATCTGCCCTGCGGTCCTACCCCTCGGACAGGCCGGCAACGTGGCTGGGATCTGGTGTTGCCGTGGCTGTGGCGTAGGGCGGCAGCTGCAGCTCCGATTCGGTCCCTAGCCTGGGAACTTCCATATGCCTTGGGTGCAGCCCTAAAAACACACACACACCAACAAACAAAAAAACAGTGGACACTATATTTCCATATTCATTCAATGAAAATTATGAATAGGTAGACAAGAAGCTGTTATCCAGGGCTGTTACGAAGAAGAGTATGATTTAGGAATTTGCTAGTCTTTCTCCCTAGCTCCAGGCAGACCTCAGCTATAAGCTGGTTTTATAAGCTGGGGCTGCCTAAAGCCTTTATGGAAAAGATTCTTGAGCTTGATTTTTGTGTGAAAGTGGTTAATGAGTGTGTTCCCTTCAGCCCACCTACAATGCCTTAAGAGTTGTTACCTAAAATATTAATTGATTGTATCTCTTTCCTGCTCAAAAATTTATAATGCCTCCTCATCTATCTCCACTGCCTCCTGGATAAAGTTCAACCTCTCTTATTCCATTATTCCCGCCAAAATATTCCTCTTTGGTCCAGTTGGTCCACTCACTGGCCTCTAGACTCAGGGCACCCTTCAAAGGGTTCTGGTCTCCTTGCCTTTGCTCATGCTAGTCCCCTCTCTCAGACTGACCTCCCTCCTTTTCGTGATCTGTCCAAATAATACACCTCTTTCAAGCCAGCCCAAAGTTTATGTCCTCGGTAAAGTAGTCCCCAAACACCCCAACCTGAAGTGACCTCTGACCTCTGGGAAGTCTCGCACTATCCCTTTACTGGACAACGAAACCCTACTGTCCTCTGATGGCCTCCATTCTGCCCTTGACCTCCCCTTGTGATGTGCTGTCAGTCTCCTGGGAGCCTACATGTCTCCTTAGTGGACTTCGAACTCACCTGGAAGGGTCAGGCTTGGTGTCCGAGAAGTGACCCCTTGGGGAGCAGCATTGCTCGTCCTCCGTGCTGTAATTTACAGGGTCATGCTAGAAATGAGACGCTTCTCCATCTCTTCATGAAGACTTGGCACAGTTGGCTCCTCCAAATATTGAATAGAAGCAAGCCAGCTACTTTGAGGGAAGAAATAGAATTTCTCACTGCTGAGAATAAATGGATCCAACTTCCTTTTATTTTCCTTTTTTTCCCACCTTTTCTTTTTAAGGAAAGCAGTGCATCAAAAGGGAAAGAAGAGCCTTATGTGACCCTAACTTTTTTCTCTGGGGACAGCATAACCTGGCCTCAATTCCAAAAAGAGGAAAGAAAATGTTTTTCAAAATGCTAATGGCCTGACATATTTGAGAGCCATTTAGTTCACTTTTTTAAGAAAAATGACTTGTGATCCGTGTGTGTGTGTGTGTGTGTGTGTGTGTGTGTGTGTGTTTAAGGATGCCTGTCTGTGCGCGATATGTATCCTGGTGTGTCTGTGCCCAAATGTCCGGTCATGCCACCTTTGAACTTTTTTAAAAAAACATTATTGGGAGTTCCCATCGTGGCTCAGTGGAAATGAACCTGACTAGTATACATGAGGACGCAGGTTTGATCCCTGGCCTTGTTCAGTGGGTTGGGGAAAGCTTGGATGTCAAACCCGTCATAATAAAAAGTACAGTGATGATAGTTTTGATGGTCCAGACACTGGTTCAAAGTGTTTTTATTTTTTTATTTTATTTTTTTTGCTTTTTAGGGCCACACCCACGGCATATGGAGGTTCCCAGGCTAGGGGTCAAATCAGAGCTACAGCTGCCAGCCTACGCCACAGCCAGAGCAACGCAGGATCCCAGCCGCGTCTGTGACCTACACCATAGCTCATGGGAACACCAGACTCTTAACCCACTGAACGAGGCCAGGGATCGAACCCACAACCTCATGGTTCCTAGTCGGATTCATTTCTGTTGCGCCATGACGGGAACTCCTCAAAGTGTTGAATAAAGAAAAATAGTGGCGTTGCTGTGAACTGTGGTGTAGGTCACAGATGCAGCTTGGATCTGACGTTGCTGTGACCGTGGCTAGGCCGGCGGCTACAGATCCAGTTTGACCCCTAGCCTGGGAACCTCCGTGTGCTGCAGGTGCAGCTCTAAAAAAAACCAAAAAAAACCCCAAAACAAACATACTCCCCCAAAATAAAAAACATTATTGATACTTTATATTTTATACTTTATTTATTTATCTTTATTTTTTTTTTAACAGCCACACCTGCAGCATATGGAAGTAACCAGGCAAGCTGCATCTAGGAGCCAAGCCACAGCTTCGGCAGTGCTGGATCCTTTAGCCGTACTCCCCCGGGGTGGGGATCAAACCTGTGCCTCTGCAGTGACCCCAGCTGTTGCAGCTGGGTTCTTAACCGAATGCGCCACAAGGACTCTTGGATTTTTCTTAAGCTGAAAACGGATCTGGAATGATGCCCTACAACTCCAAGGGGTGCCTCAGCCAGTCCTCCATGGCACGGGGCGGGAAGCAGACCCACGGCGGAACAGGACCTACAAGGAGCACAGGGGGTCGGCAGCACCCAATTCATTGTTTTTAAAAGCAGACACAGAAACCCGCAGGACTCAACCCTGCTCTTTCTTTCTCCCAAGGCCATGGGTGTGTCCTGGCAAAGGGGGTCCCCGCCACCCCTCAGCCGTGGGGAGGGCCCTGAACTAAACTTCCTTGGCCTTTGCTGCCTCGGCAAAAGTAGAAACCACAGCGCGTCCGGGAAGGCCCAGAGCCTGGGCTCCAGCAGCTTCTGAAAGGCCTTGCGCTGGCCTGTCTGGGTACCAAGCCCAGACTCTGAACAAGTTCATTCTTCTCTGGGGCTGCTTTGGCCTCTCCTGTGAGGTTCTCTCACCGTCCCAGGCGAGCCAAGAGAAATCGAAGGGGCCATGAGCTTCTGGGGCGTGTCTTCAGCACTTTCTCTTGAGAACCCCAAACCTTGGGGCGGGAGGAGCATCTCACTCAGGAGGGGTCAGAGGCCCTGAGCGGGGGCGTGGCATCCGAGAGAACCCCCAGCCCAGCTGCTCCAGCCCCAGGCGGCCATGAAAACGTGGACTTGACACAGGAGAGAGACTTGACGGCGTCTCCAAGGGCTTGGCTCAGGCTGAAGAGCCCACGGACTCTGCTGTCTCTGCCTCTCCCAGGGCCTGGGGCAATGCGCGCATAGCATGGGGACAGTCAGAGTGGAGGTGGACAGTTATTCTGAGCAAACCTTCCAGGGACCAGGCCTGCACCTGCCCTATCTGATCCAACTGCCGTGATAGTCACGCAAGGAGCAGAGGGAGCCAGGCTCTATGACATAAAGGCCCGAGGGGGACGAGCAATGCTCCTGCTTACTTGTGACTGTGTCCAAGTGGCATCTACGAGGACCAGGCTACCCACCACGACAACAAAAAAAGAAGTGGGTGCAACATACAAGGACAGGCTTCTAGAACTCGGTTAGAGGGTGGGACCTCTTGACACTGGGGGACCATCTGTGTGGCCAGTGTCAGGAGGGGTGTCGCTTTGGGGATGACGCTGCATCTGGGCTTGCTCTGCTTGCCTCTGCCCCTCCCATAGCCCTGGCGTTACTTTGGATTCCTTGTGTCCACCAGGCAGAACAGGTGGAGGGCCTGGCACTCGGGGAGGGGTCCGGGATAGAGATGTGTGTTTGGAAGGAAAGAGCCACAAGCTGATACGGCCAGTTACAGACTGAGTGTTGGCGTCCCCCAAATTTACAGGTCGAAGCCTTAACCCCCTAGGTGATGGTATCCAGAATTAGGGCCTTTGGGAGATAATTAGATTTAGATGGAGTCATGAGGTCAGGACCCACAGTAGGACGAATGTCCTTATAAGGCGAGGGAGAGACTGGAGCTAGCTCTCTTCTCACCCTATGGGGACACCGTGAGAAGGTGGCCGTCAGCAAGCCAGGAAGGGAGCCCTCACCAGAACCCAACCAGGCTCCAAAAACCAAGAGAAATAAATGTCTTATTTTAGCCACCCAGGCTATGGTATTTAGCTACAGTGGCCAGAGCCGATGAAGGCCTGGCCTTACAGCCTGGGTTTGGGGGAAACTGAGATGGCGGTGTAGACACGGGTTCCCGTGGGGAGATAGGAGCAAGCTGGGGAGGGTGGCTATGAAGCCCGCTGGGCTGTGACAGGACCCAGAATGCACCCAGGCCCTTGTCTGGCTCTGCCAGCTGGCCACCCAACTCCTGCCCTGGCTGGCGGAGACAGGTAACTCCTTCAGACAGCCTGCTTTGGCGGAGGCAGTGAGTCCTGGGCCAGACCTGCACTTTAGCTCCCCCTGTGTAATTAAAGGATGAACGGCAGCGGGCAGCTGGGCCTGGCATGCAGCTCTCTGTCTGCGGAAAAGCCTGGCCTGTGTCTGGCCACGTCGTGGCTCATCTGACCTCGGGTTCTTCCCTCCCGTAGAAGGGAATTTGCCCTCTCAGAGCTTTACTCCCAGGACAGCCGAGTAGTGGGGGAGAAATAACCGAGTCTCCGGGGTGGAGTCTCCTTTGCCTGGCAGCCTTCCCCCAGCGCTCACTCTCCCGATCAGCCCAGCCCCGGCCTCCTGCTGAATTTCCAGCTGATGGGTCCTTCTAACGCGAAGGGCCTGGACCAGGCTTCCTGACTGCAGTGGGTTTGGCCCCACGTGATATCAGACAGTGAATTCACTTGGTCCCAGTGTGGGGTCGGGAAAGGAAGCACTTCCGGGTAAGGAGCCTGAGTGGGCGGGAGCCTTGGGGAGTCCCTCAGCCTTTGGGGAGACCCCTGCCAGATTTTTGACCCGAGTGAACAAAGCTGGAAAGCCCTGTGCTTTGTAAGCTGCCTCTTTCATTTATTTTTTTAATTTTTTAATTTTATGGCCACACCTGCCAGCATACGGATGTTTCCATTCAGATACGGAGCTGAATCTGAGCTGCAGTCACTGGCCTACACCACAGCCCCAGCAACACAGGATCTGAGTGGCACCTGTGACCTACGCCAGAGCTAGCAGCAACGCCGGATCCTTCCACTTAGCGAGGCCAAGGATCCAGCCGGCAACCTTGCAGAGACAATGTTGGGTTCTTAACCCACTGAGCCACGATGGGAACTCCAGAGCTGCCTTTGGAGTTGGTATTGATTTCCAACTCCTTTTATATCTGCACCTCAAAGACAATTTCTGTGGCTCTAAAAATCTGAACAGCCTGTTTAAAGCTGCCTTGGATAGCTGACGGGGGTGGGGTGGGAGGGGGCGGGGGGTGGACTAGAAGAGGGAGAGAAGGAGGCTAAGGCAGGGACATCAGAGACTAGGATGGTGACATTTGAGAAGGATCTGCCCAAACCTGTGGACCCCTGGGCAGCTCCAGTTATGTGCTTTTGAGGTGGTGGTTTAGAGGCCCCATTTTCTTTCATTTTTTTTTCTCTTGTCTTTTTGTCTTTTTAGGGCTGCACCCTAAAAAGCACAGCATATGGAGGTTCCCAGGCTAGGGGTCTAATCGGAGCTGTATCTGCCGGCCTACACCACAGCCAGAGCAATGCCAGATCCTTGACCTGCTGAGGGAAGCCAGGGATTGAACCCGCAACCTCATGGCTCCTAGTTGGATTCATATCCGCTGTGCCACGATGGGAACTCCAAGGCCCCATTTTCTTGTACTTTCAGGAGATGAAAGACAATTTAGGTGGGGGGGGCGAGGGGTTGCGGCCCTCAGAAGGCAGCCTCGCTCCCTCCGCGCAGCCCAGCCTTCCCCGCCAACACCCACTTCCTGTCCCTTGCTTGGCTTCTGCCCCAAGCACAGCCAGAGGGATGTGTCCAGCCCTGGAAATGCTTCCCCGGTGACGAGGACGAGCTTAATCAGATCTGAGGGCCTGCTCCTCTGAGATACCCAGGAAGTGTTGACAGATTGGGCTGCATTTTAAGATGCGCGGTGCAGCTTTTCATCAGTCGGGTGGGGTACCCTAACAGCCACACTAGCCCTCACTTGTGTTTTGTGCAGCAGGGGAACCGAGGCTGGGAGAAGCACATGGTTCTGCCTGGGTCCTGAGGATGGGGGTGGTGGTGGTGATGCAGGGCTTGTTGCCGCTGAGGCCAGGCTATTGGGCTCCGATGGACGCCTCCCTCGATGCCCGTGGGCCCCTCTTGGGTGTCTGGCTGGTCCAGGTCTCTGGGCCTGCGGAACAGGGGCCTGAGGGCTGCTGGCTCAGCATTCCAGCAGCATCTCAGAGCCTCAGCCTGACGCCTGGGTCCAGGCCGTCCCTGTGTCCATCCTGTCCAGAGTGTGGGCTGCGGGTCCCCTGCGATGTGGGGCTCAGGCAGCCTGCAAAATACAATTTGCAATGGAAAAGGGGCAGCACCTTTGGAAGATGGAGCCCCGGGCAGCCTCGGAAGCCTAGCCCCTGCTCGGTGGCAATGATCTTGGAGCCTTAGGGACGTCGTCCCCCCACCTCCCTGCTGCCACAGGGCCCCCGCACGCTGGGTTTCCCGTTTTCTTAGCGAAGGCCTGACACTGAGCTGCAGGGCTACTTCTCTGTCCACCGTTTTCTCTCCATCTCTTCCCTTCTCTCCCCCACCCCTCCCCTGCAACATCACTGTCGTCGGACTCCTGAGCCACAGCCTGAACCAACCAAGGAGAAGCCTGGCCCTTTTTACTTCTTTCTCTGAAGACAAAACTTCTAAGACAAGGGGAATCCCAATTACTGCGCTCTTTTGCCTTTTTTTTGAATCACTCCCTAATCTATCTATTAAAAAACAACCTCAAGCAGGATCCTAAATAAATGAACTTCAAGCAAGGGAATTATCAAAGTGATTCATTCTCCCTTGGGGCAGACATGCAATTTATCTTTCAGCCAGTGCACAGTGACTTAACCTAAGAACAATGGCCATCCGTCCCATCTGTGTCCCCAGGAGAAAGAAGAAGCCTTCTGTGTCGGTGCCGGGGGCTCTGACCCCATCAGGGACTTCTCTGGAGGTGCTCCCCCAATGATGACATCTCAACTAAAATGGGCTCGGAGAGCAGAGAGCCCCAGGCAGCACGGGGCACAGGGGTGGGGTGGGGGTGTCGCTGAGCAGAGCTGGGCAAGAGGTGACCCCTCCTTTTCATAGGGGGGCTGCCCACCTCAGGAGCCTCTTCCTCTTCTCTCCTGCTCCCCCAGATCTCCTTCCAGGTTGCTGCAAGGAAGCGGGTGCCCCCCAGCACGGGGAATTCATGGCCCTTGTTTCTTGTGCCCCCAGCGTAGTTCTGGGGCTGCTCTGAAGGGGCAGGGGTAGGAGTAATACTCCCGCGCTTGGCACCAGCTCCACATCTAGGCACCTGGCGCCCCAGCAGCTACTGCCCTGCTCCACAGTCACTGAATCACGGGCTGGAACAGGGCCACGGACCTGGAATTGAATCCATTCTTTATTCTTTCCAGAGGAAGTGGCTGTCATCGCTCTTCTCAGCCCCACCTGGGGAGAAGGCTGACTCTGGCCCTGGCCTTGGCTCAGTGCTCGCAGCCCCAGAGCCTCACCTGGTATGCCGGACCCTGTGAGCTCAGGCTCTCCCTGCTGGCATCACCCACTGTGCCCAGCTCTGCCTTGGCCCTGCGTTCTGGAAGCCCAGCACCCAGGGGCCTGTGAGGGCCACGTGGTAGCGTTACACGCTAAATTATTGGTAAACCTTCCTAGAGTCATACAACCTCATGGAAACAGAAGCACTTAGCAACTTAAAGTATTCTCAGAATCAAAGCATTATAGAAAAATAGAACCTCTTTTTTGGAGATTTTTTTTTTTTTGGTCTTTTTAGGGCTGCATCCACTGCATATGGAAGTTCCCAGGCTAGGGGTCAAATTGGAGCTGTCGCTGCTGGCCTACACCACAGCTGCAGGAACGTAGGCTCTGAGCTGCGTCTGCGACCTACACCACAGCTCATGGCAATATCGGGTCCTTAACCCACTGAGCAAGGCCAGGGATCGAACCCATGTCCTCATGGGTACTAGTTGGGTTTGTTAACCACTGAGCCATGACGTAAACTCCTGGAGAAGATTTTTAAAGTGATCTATCTTCTTCCAACACAGCGGCCTCATCTGCCTTCTCTCTCCTCATCCACTCTCCCGGAGAGGAAGCTTGTCTGCATGGGAAACATTCCAGGGCGTCTCTTTTCCTCCTGGGATCTGTGGGTCCCACACTTTGCAGCACCCTTGTGGGTAGAAAGGGCCGAGTGGCATTTCTGCCTGTGAAACACCAGCACACGTGATGTGTGACCCACTTCTGAGGAGAGGCCCCTAAAAGCCATCTTCTCTGATGTCCCTCCTCCCTCTCAACACTGACACAGTCAAAACTGTATTGAGATGCAGGGCCACCGATCAGAGCCACCAGGATCATCAAGACATCACATGGGGGATGGTGCCCTGGAGAGAGGGCTGAGCTACAGCAGCCTTTGTGTGAGCAAGAGGTAAACTTGAGACTTGGGAGCCATTTGTTATCATAGTGTAATATAGTCTGTCCTGACTGTGATATTGGGATTTATAAGAAGAAATAAATGTATATTTGGTCTCACTCCCCATTCCTGGCCCCTCTGAGCTCCTAAATCCCTTGGAATTTCCTAAGTGCTGAAAGCTGAAAAGGTGTTTTTTTGTGATATTAATGAAGCAACTTTTGGAGCTCCTCTAAGGAAGGGCTGGTTGTCTAGAAGGCCAATCAGACAATGAGAGGGTTGGAACTTTTTGTCTCATCCCCCAGCCTTGGGGGAGGAGCAAGGGGCTTGAGATTGAGTGTAGTAACCAATGGCCAATGATTTAATCAATGATTTAAATAAGCCTCCACAAACCCCCAAAGGACAGGGTCCAGAGGACGTCTGGGTTGTTGAACAGGTGGAGATTCGAGAAGAGCAAGAGTGGCGATCAGAGGGCGGGGAAGCACCACACCCCTTCCCACACACGTTTCCACGCACATCTCTTCCACCTGGCTCTTCCTGAATTATACACTTTTCTAACGTACCTGTAATTTAGTAAGTGAAATGTTTTCCTGAGTTCTGTGAACTGTTATAGTAAGTTCATTAAACCCAAGGGGGGCGGTTATTAGAACCTCTGCTCTACAGCCGATTGGTCGGAGGTACAGGTGACGACGTGGGTTTCATCTGGTGTCTGAAGTCAGGGGTGGGGGCCAGTCTTGTGAAACTGAGCCCTTAACCTGTGGAATCTGGTGCTACCTCCAGGTAGGCAGTCTCAGAACCGAGTCGAATCGTAAGACACCCAGTTGGTGTCTGGAGCATTATGTGGTGATGGTGGTGGTGGTGGTAGGGGGAAGCTCCCCTCTTTGGAGTTGGTACTAGAACCCCAAACACTGCCTCGTATACCCAGCAGGTGTTCTCAACTTCTAGGAATGGGAACTGATCATGACCGAGGCTTTGGGCTTCATGGCTGAGCAGCTGTCAATTAGAAATTTCATTTTCTTGGAGTTCCCTGGTGGTCTAGTAGTTAAGACTTGGCGCTCTCACTTGGGGCCTGGGTTTAATCCTTGCTCCAGCAGACAGACACGGAAGAGGCGCAGGGTCCCTTGGTGCCCTGAGGTGTCTCTGCTTTGAGGCCCGGAGCCCCGAAGCAGCGATCTCCCTCTTTGGGGAGCCACTGTGCCACGCAGAAGGGGCGGGGGAAGTTGTCCCAGAAGGAGACTGAAGCTTTGAGACTCGGGGTCACACCAAATCCCTCTGGGAGGGAAGAATCATGCTGAATCTCTGGGAAGGATCCTGGGAAGATGAAGGTCAATAACTCAAAGCTTGTCAGGGACAGGCGCTCTGGTAGCCCTGTTCCTTCCGGGGGGCCGGGCGGGGACGGGCCAGGCAGCCTCCTCTCCTGCCCACACGCAGTCCCCTTTGATGGATGCTCAGCCAGGTCCTTGGGCTCCCTGAGGGTTTCCCTCCCCCGGACAGCTTCTCTTCTGCCTCCACTTGTGTAGCAGCTGTCGTCATCCACCCACAGCTGCTGCTGCAGCAGCTGTGACATTGTCCAGACCCCTTCCTGTCTGCGCAAAGGGCTGCAGCTCCCGCTCGGCTATGCTCCGCGGGTCACACGGGCTTCCAGGCCAGCGGCTGGCTCTGCGCACGCTCACTGTGAGCAAACAGCACTTCCCAGATCAACCCGGAGGCTCGCGGTCAGAGGCCGGGCAGGAGTCGCCAGGAGCTTGTAAAGCAACGGTGTGTATGAGGAGGCAGCGTTTCCTCCCCTGCCCCGCTAGATGAGAAAAATTAATTGAAAAGTTGGTATTCTCCAGTATTACCAAGGGAGTGGGGAAACAATCCTTGCTCTCTTACTGGAATAGAAGTTTGTCAGACTTTTGGGAAATAAATTGGCAACACCTGTCAACGTTAAACACGCATGTATCTTTTTTTTTTTTTTGGTCTTTTGTCATTCTACGGCCGCCCTCGTGGCATATGGAGGTTCCCAGGCTAGGGGTCTAATCAGAGCTGTAGCCGCTGGCCGACGCCACAGCCACAGCAACAGCAACACAGGATCCGAGCCGTGCCTGCAACCTACAATACAGCTCACAGCAGCGCGGGATCCTTAACCCATTGAGCGAGGCCAGGGATCGAACCCACAACCTCATGGTTCCTAGTCGGATTCGTTTCCGCTGAGCCACGATGGGAACTCCAAACATGTACATATCTTTGCATCCACTCTTTCAAGGAGTATTTACGCAGTCCCACTGCGTGCCAGACACTACAGTAGTTGGGTGTTGAAGACACAGGAGTGAAACAGACAGCCTAAGGTGCCTGCTCCCATGAAGCATGTATTTTAGTGGGAAAAGCAAAATTTAGTGGGATAATGAACAAATAAGTCTATACTGTAATTTATAATAAATGCTATCAGTAAAAATAAAAACCAGGTAAGGAGGGTGGGCATAGAGTAAGCTGTGGCTCTTTCAATCCTTTGGCATAGGAATTCCACATTCTAGGAAAAGCTCAGAAATACTTTTTGCACAAAGACGCACAAAAATGTTCAGAGGAGCAAAAAGCGTAAATACCTAGATGCCTAACAATGCGGGGAATGGCTCATGAATTGTCCAGCCACACAAATGGATAATCTGCAGCCATGGAAGAAGGAGGCTGCTCCCTCCACATGACTGAAGACACGTTATTAAGCAAAAGCAGGATGTCTTAGAATAATATATACAGTAGGACCCATATTAGTAAAATGATACTTACATATATTTGCAAATATGGAGAAAATGGTCTAGAAATAATGCTGTTTCCAGTGGAAGAAACAGGGATTGAACCTGCAACATCATGGTTCCTAGTCGGATTCGTTAACCACTGAGCCACAACGGGAACTCCCAAAATACTCTTGTGTTGTTTGAATCCTTTGACGGAAAATACCACCAGTATATATTTATGTATTACATGGGTTAAGATAAAACGCAATATCATAAGCAGATGTTCCATATCACAGCAAAGAGGCCTTCCCTTAGGATTTGGGGATCCTAATCAAGGAAGTTAAATGGCTCTTGGCTTTGTCAGATGGAATCTGACCTGCAGCTTTTGGTTCTGAGGGAGAAAGTGAACTGAAATGAGCATTTGCTCCCTAAATCCAAAACTCTCAACAGTCTCTGTGGCCCCAAATCGCAGAGTTAAAAGAGCAGGAAGGGACAGGACGAGAAGGACCTACTGTTACTGAGCAGGGCTCTGAATCAGGAGTTTAGCTGCGTCCACAGGGAAGGAGGACACTGAGAGAGGAGGAAACTGAGGACTAGAAAGCTAAGTACCAGAGTTCCCATCGGCACAATGGAAACTAATCCGACTAGGGACCATGAGGTTGTGGGTTTGATTGCTGGCCTCGCTTGGTGGGTTAAGGATCTGGTATTGCCATGAGCTGTGGTGTAGGTCGCAGACACGGCTCAGATCCCATGTTGCTGTGGCTGGGGTGCAGGCTGGCAGCTGTAGCTCCCATTGGACCCCTTGCCTGGGAAACTCCATATGCCACATCTGTTGAGCTCCAGAGTTTGTGCCCTTGCTAGCGTGGACTGGAAAGTTCTAGACAGTGACACCCTCCCTCCAGGGGACTCAGTGGTGGGTGGTCCCTCTTCTGCTCTAATGGCAAATGTGGATCCTCCAGCCACGCAGGGTGTTGCCTTTTCCAACACCCTGAGGCCAAAGTTCTGGGTCCTAAGTTCTCACTGCTGGGGAACTGGGAGCCTGTGGTTGCTTTATTTTTTAGTTTTTAGTCTTTTTGCCTTATCTAGGGCCGCACCCGCGACATATGGAGGTTCCCAGGGTAGGGGTCTCACAGGAATTGTAGCTGCCGGCCTTCGCCACAGCCACAGCAACGCGGGATCAGAGCCGCGTCTGCAACCTACACCACAGCTCACAGCAACGCCGGATCCTTAACCCACTGAGCAAGGCCAGGGATCGAACCCGCAACCTCATGGTTCCTAGTCGGATTCATTAACCACTGAGCCACGACGGGAACTCCCCTGTGGTTGCTTTAATACGTAGCCATGTCCATAATCAGAGCTGAGAAATGATAGTGATGATAATAATAACCATTATAAAACAATAACAATAGTGAAGGTAGTGTTGGGCATTGTTCCAAGCATTTTGCAGACACGATGCATCTAATCCTTTACTATTTTAGCTGGTATTATCCCTCTTTTACAGATGAGAAACAAAGTATTTATTATCTGGCCCAAAGTCATACAGCCAGAAAGGGACAGAGCCAGGATCCAAACTCCGGTGATCTTCAGGGCCCGTGCTCTTGCTTTCTGTTATACTGACTCCCCCACAAAGCTGGTAAACACCTGCAGTCCTTACTAGGTGCTAGGCATTGTATCAGTACTTTAAGTACGGCAACATATTCATTGTTCTGAGACAACTGCAAGAGGTAAGTACTGTTAGTAGCTTCATTTTACAGATGCGGAAACTTAGCACAGAGAAGTTAAGTTGTTTGCCCGAGGTCACACAGCACATAAATGTAACAGGTAGAATTTGAGCCCACGCTTTCTGACTCCAGAGTTTGTGCCCTTTAACACTGAGCTGTATTAACAGATAGGCTCTGAGACTCAAACGCCCTCAGTATGCATTTTCTGTTTCCAGGGAAGTGTCCTGAAAGTCCCAAGGAGCAATTTGAGATTCACTGGAGCAAGAACAACTGGTAATTCCTGATCTATAGTTTTCTGTGGCTGAGGGGCTAGTTGTTGCCTGGTGACTACTGTGGTGAGATGGACAGATTAGTCCCTTTATTGTCCAGCTGATGCCCGCAGCGACACGCCCCGTGCTGCCGGCATGGGAAAGTGCTGCAGCTCCAGGATGAATGAGTCTGTGCTAGATTCGGGGGTGGGGGTAGGGAAAGTAGCGGGGAGTGTTCTGGGGACAGACTGCACAGAACCCTTCTCTCTCCTTCACTTCCTTTCTCTATTTATTTCATTAGCATGAAAAGATAAAAGCCATTCCAAGGAAATGTAGCAGAAGTGTCAGTCCAGCTGCACTATGTCCTGGCAAAAGGGGCAGGCCAAGCCTGCCACCTCCCCACGTGCTCTGCTGCTGGTCTCCCACCGGGACACAGAACAGGGCCATGTCACTAAGCACTACTTTAGGGTCCCCCGGAAGCGCAAGGAAGCCTCACACGGTGCCTGATTCAGAAGTGGGCTGCTACCAGGCAGCTTTGTGCATTTGGTGGCTTCCTTGGAAACTCATCAAATGCTTGGCACAAACACGTCCCTCCTCCAGTGACAGGAGCTCACACTTCGGCGAGCATCAAACTGCTCCGAAATGTGATAACGGCGTCTGTCAATTTCTGCACACAGAGTGCCATTTTCTGCGGTGGGACTGTGTGTCTTGGCCTTCTGGAACTGCAGGGGTTTCCAGACCCCCTACTCCTTGGAGCAAGGTTTGGGTGATAGGTGGGGTATCAGAGGGCAGGGCAGGGTTTGGGAGAGGTGTGGAGAGCTCATAGGAGCGCTCCATTAGTGGGGTGGCGGGAGATGGGAGGGTTCTGGGGACATTCCTTAGCCAGGCAGCAGGCGCGCAGCTGCGAATGACAGCAGCTGCAGAGCCCAGAATGGGTCTGAGCCTGGCCTCTCCCTCCCTACGCCTGGTGGACAACCTCCTGGTCCCTGGCCACATTACTGGCTCTGGCTGGCAGCACAGGACACTCAGCCCTCCCCCCCGCAGTGAGGTTTGAGCAGGTGCGGGGGGTGGGGGGAGGAGTGGGGGTGTCTTAGGAGGAGAAGGACAATGGGAACAGAAGTGCAGAGGTGGCACCGTGCCTGGTGTTTTTGGGACTGAGAGGAGGACACGTTCATTGTTCGGATGTATTTGTAATTTAAGATTACGTCTTTCCTAAAGCAGGTGCTGCTGCCGTGGGGCGAGCACTGAGCAAACATGGAAAGGCTTTGAGCAGGGGGAGGGCGGGATCAGGAGGCGGGCCTGCCTGCAGCGGGGAGGGAAGCTGGATGGAGCAGATACACCGGAGGCTGTCCAGTGGTCCAGGTGGGAGGCCACTGTGGACTGGACAAGGAAGGGGGTGGCATGGTTGGAGAGCACTGGGAGATTCAGGACTTGGGCAGGGTGTGTGGGACCTGGTATGTGCTGGTCCCCTCTGTCCTTAGCCTTGACACAGCAATACGCTTCAGGCCTTCTCCTCCCCTTCTAGGAGCTCAGTGGACCCTCAAAGGTCCTGGGGGACCTGCCAAGGGTTATCTGAAGAAAAAGTCTAGTGGAAAATCCCTTAGGAAAGGTGAGGTTTCTTCCTGCCGGATGCCGTGAAGATAAAGGATGACGGAGTCTCCATCTGAGTGACTCATTCCTGGGCAGTGATGGGGGTCCTGGCCCGCAGCCACTGCTCCCGGTGTCCCAAGGCTCCCCTAGCGGTTCTTTATCAGGCCACTAGCCACTTCAGCTCATGGATTGAAGCCCTTTTGGCATACTTTCATCCACTGTGGTTATTTTCCGAACTATGCCCCAGTCGTCCCATTCTTAGCCCAGGCGAGCTTATTTAAAGTAGCTCTTGAATCTTTCTGAGTTCATCCCAGTCGTTTTGACTTTGGTCTGGCGAGAAGCTTTAGGGTCTTGTACATTTCCCGCCTTGGACCTGGCATCAGCCATTTCTCCAAGTGGCCCTGGTTCCTTTTGGTGGGAAACGGTACTGAGAGGTCATACTCTAGGTAAACGTGTCCCTCCCTTCTTGATCAAACGGTAGCATAAACCCAGATCTGCACCTAGATTTCCCCCTTAACCGTGTAGTCACAGATTACTCAGCCGCAGTCAGGGGGGATCGCCCTCATCCCTGGTCACAGCCTCATCATCCACCACTTTGTAGATGCACCTTCAACTACATGATGACTATCTGAATTGATTCTAGCCTTTGGGGATTACAGATTGTCCTGCAATGGATAGCTTTGTGCCTATATCTTTTTGCTTTGCATCTTTGCCAATGGAACTTTGGGCTAGATCCCTAAAAGTGGGATTTCTGGACAGAGGATAAATGCACATTCAAGTTTCCTGGACATTGCCCTCCACGGGGTTGTAACATTTTTCATTCCTGGTAGCTGTGTATGAAAATGCCACAGCCTCTCCAAAAGTGTGTGGTGTCAAAGTTTTGTAAAAGACTTTTAGGTTTTTGCTAATTTTAATGGGTAAAAAATTGTTATCTTAGGGTTGTTAATAATTTGCTTCTCATTATGAATAAGGTTGAGTAGTTAAGAAAATATGTATGTATATATACCACAGTGGCTTGTGTCCTTGTGGTGGCATGGGTTTGAACTTCTGCATGCCTTGGGAGCAGCCAAATACACACACACACACACACACACACAGAGATATGAGCCATTTGCTTATTTTATTATTATTTTTTTGGCTGCTCTGCGGCATATAGAGTTCCTGGGCCAGGGGTCAGATCCAAGCCATGGTTCAACCTAGCTGTGGCCACACCTGATCCCTTAACCCACTGGCTGGGCCAGGGATTGAACTTGCATCCTGGCACTGCAGAGATGCCACCAGTCCCATTGCACCACAGTGTGAACTCCCCATTTGCTCATTTTCAAATGGGATTATTTGTTCTGATCTCCTTTAGTGTTAGAAGCTCTTTATTTATAAGGATATTAACCATTGTCTTTTACATAAGTTACAGATATTTTTCCTGGTTTTTCTTTGCTCTTTTTACTTCGTTTATAGTGTTTTGTCACTCCAAAGTTTTTGTTTTTTGTAAGGATCATGACTTTATAACCTAGATTGCAAAAACAAACTTCAAGATGTCTGAATCCCCTGTCCTTTTTTTTTGCTTTTTAGGGCCGCACCACCTGCATATGGAGGTTCCCAGGCTAGGGGTTGAATCGGAGCTATAGCCACCGGCCTACGCCACAGCCACAGCAACACCAGATCCAAGCTGAGTCTGTGACCTACACCACAGCTCATGGCAATGCTGGAGGCTTAACCCACTGAGCGAGGCCAGGGATCAAACCCAGAACCTCATAGTTCCTAGTCGGATTTGTTTCCGCTGCACCACGACTGGAACTCCAGAATCCCCTGTCTTTTGTGTAGTTTCAGGCTATATAAACACGTATGCATTTTCCTGGGAAAACAGTCGATTTCTTTCTTTAGCATCCCATCATTTAAGAGCTTTCCTTTACATCCTTGAAATCTAGGAGTCCTTGCCCTTAAGCTTTGGTAGGTGCCTTACCTGTGCTCTCCAGAGTTCAGTTTCTCCACTGATCAGCGAGGGGCCTGGGCAAGGGGCGCCTTAGGGCTTCTCTCCAGAGTTCGGACCCACTCAGGCTCCCCCTGAAGCAGCCCTCCCAGAACCTTATTCCTCCTGACCTTTTGGCAGAAGGTGCCAGGAGGTGCCACTCTCACTTGCTAAATTCAGGATCATTCCTTCCCAATCATCCCAGGGACCCAGGGACCGATGATGAGTCACCTTTCTACTGGGAAAGGTCCACCTGGTTTAGCCATGGGTGTTGATAAGAAGTTCAAGGTAAACCAAAGTTCTAATACATGAAGTAATACCCAAATTACCGCCCCAGAATGGAGAGGATTTGGCACTTGGGAATAAAATAGGCAGCAGGGATTAATGAATAATTGGACATTAATTCTTTGTGAATGGAAACAAATTAAACTTCACTTGGGTGGAGAAGGAACCAGGCTGCCTGTGGAATGCACTGTCTTTGCCTCAGGAGGCTTAATCTCGCCCGTTCTGCGGTTGGGGTGAGGAGATGACTAAGATTTTTTTTAAAAGTCTCTACAATGTAGCAAAAGCTCCCAAAGCTGAAATCCTTTGGAAAGAAAAGTCCGCAAGTCCTTGAATTGTTCCTGTGTTTATGCTTCACTTGGTGTCCTGTTGGTGTGTGTCTAGGGGGAAGCCGGTCTGCTCTCCCAGGAAGCACCATAACCACTCGCAGAGGAGGGATCAGACTCGTGTAGGAGCTGACGTCACTGAGAGTCTTCAAATACGCCATTTGTCTTTCCCTACAGAGCTCATGGGGCTGTGAGTCCTGTGACAAGTAGCCTTTCTCTGGACCCTGGGCCTCTAGCATGGAACTGCTAGCGGGCTTGGGGTCTGGGCAGAGCTGGCCACTTGACCTGGCTTGTTGGCTTTAGAGAGGAGTAAGTTGGGAGTTTCAGAGGAAACTAGGACAATCGTGCAGCAGCCAGCATGGGGCAGGGCACAGAGCAACCACTCGGTCAAGGTTGAGGTGGGAAGGATGGGATCGAGTGCACGATGAGGGCTCCAGAACCGCACGGCTAAGCAGGGCGGTAGACAGTGGATCTGGGGCTTTCCTCCACCATGCAGAATGCGCCAGAGGCGTTCTGTTTCTGCAACTCAACTTCTTACAGAAGTCTCCTTCAACTCTTGCATTTCCCAGAGTGACATCCTTTGCCGTCCATGCCCCCCAATCCATGAAAATAAAACCAACATTTATCCCTACCTCTCACCACCCTGCAAGGGGCAGCAAGCTGGACATGAGAGCCCGTGGCCCTGAAAGACGCTGGTCGAGGCTCCTGGTCCTCAGCCCCAAGCTCTGCTTGGCAGGCACCTCCCTGCTTCCCTTTTTCTAAACTTCGTGGCACCCAAATATTCAAAGTCAACCAGGAACTCTCACCAGCAGGAGCTGTTCGCCGGATCAGGGCTTGGGGACAGTTGCTCTTACTGGGCCTTTTGGGAAACATTTGTGCTGCCATGCCCATTGATCGTTTGCCCAGTGAGGGTGCTTGGAGAGCTCTCTTGCTACTCTCTCCGCCCTTTGTGCGTCTAGGCCACTCCTTGCCGGACCCTGCCAAGGCTCAGAAGGACTCTCTTGAGTTATCTCTGCAGGGTCCACTTTCTAATTGTCCTCAGAGTTTCTTATGCCCTTGGCTGCCCTGGGTGCGGAGGTGATGGAAGTGAAGGCCCAAGAGTAGTGCGGCAGGTGGGGAGGGGCCGCGGGAGGGCTGGGTCTCTGGATCTGAGACACTTGTCCTTAAACCGGATCTGCCTCCGCCTAGTGATACGACCTTGGCTGGTTACTGGAGGAGGGCCGAAGAGCCAGGCTCACAACCCACTCCTCTGAACAAAGCATGGTCTGGCTGCCTGACGCTGTCCCCTCAGTTGAATTCCCTGAGCTATAGCTGCCTCAGCTGTAACATGGGGATAATCATTCCTTCTGTAGGAGAAGATGTAAGTGGTAATTATAGGAAACCCATGGCAGAGCAATTTGCTGATGTCAGTCAGGATAATCCCAGTTGTCTGCTTCCTGGTCTTGGCCTTCATTTAGGGCCTATGCTTTTACTATATATAGCTTTTGGCATCTGCCTTCACTGGATTGAATTCTTCCTCCCTATGGAAGGTGCAGTATATATGGCATGCAGTATATAATGTTCTACAGCATATAACACTGTGTAGTTTGTAACAGTACACAGTACATAGATGTTATACAGTGTGCATAAATAATACAGTATACATAAATGTATGTAACAGTATGTGACATATAACAGCACATAACATTACGGAGAATATAACAGTATACAATATGTAAGTATATGTAGTATATAACAGTATACAGCATATAAAAGTATATAGTATTAATAATATACAGTGTATAACAGTATATAGTAGATGATAGTATATACTGCTTAACCATATGCAGTATATAACATTATACAGTATGTAACAGAATATTGTATCTAACAGCATGAAGTGTATAACAGTATAGAGTATATAAGAGTATGTGGTATATAACTGTACACGGTGTAGAAGGGTGTGTGGTATATAACGGTACACAGTGTGTAACAGTATATAGTATTAAACAGTATGTAGCATATGACTGTATATGACAATGTATGTTGAAATGTTAACTGTTTAGGTGATTTAAACATTTTTTCTGTGTTGATTAATTTTCTAAAAGGCAAGTAGGGTGTGCTAGTTTGGTATCAGGCTGTGGGAACAGCTTGCCAGGGTTCAAATTGCAGCTCTACCAGTTATGAGCTGTATAATCTGAGGCAAACTGACCTCTGAAACTCAGTTTGCTCATCTATAAAATGGAGACAAAGCAAAAGACTAACACTTAGATTAAGAACTCTTAAAATTCAACAGTAAAAATCCCCACAAAAATCCAGTTAGAAAATAGAAGATGGAGTTCCCGTCGTAGATCAGGGGAAATGAATCTGACTAGCAGCCATGAGGATGCAGGTTCAATCCCTGGCCTCACTCAGTGGGTTAAGGATCCAGGGTTGCTGTGAGCTGTGGTGTAGGTCACAGACATGGCTTGGATCTGGCGTTGCTGTGGCTGTGGTGCAGGCTGGCCGCTGCAGTTTCAATTTAACCCTAGCCTGGGAACCTCCATATGCTGAGGGCGTGACCCTAAAAAGAAAAAAAAAAGACAATGAATAGAAGATGAGAAGAGACATTTCAATGTAGGGGATAAAAGGTGTGAAATAAGTACAAGAAAAGATGTTCATCATCATTAGCCATCTGGGAAGTGCAAATTAAAACACAATGAGCGGAGTTCCTGGTGGCTCAGCAGATTAGGGACCCAGCAGTGTCACTGCCGTGGCTCTGGTTACAGCTGTGGTGCAGGTTTGAACCCTGGCCTAGGAACTTAAGGCCTCAGGCTGGGCAAAAACAAAACAAAACAAAACCCACAATTAGATATCACTCATGTCTATCAGAATGGCCAGAATAACAGATAGTGACATCATAGTCACATGGCTAGAAAGGCTAGGAGACGCCCAGCCAGAGCTGTTCTGAAGTCAAGACTTGGAGGATTCAGTCCAGAGAGCGGACTCTTCCCTGTGCAGAAGTGCCCGCCCCTGCGCCCTCGGCCACCCACTGCGACGTCCAGCAGACCACAGCATGGAGCCGGTCAAGGTCAGGCTGCCCTTGGTCCGGCTAGAAGCCAGGCTCCCCACTCTGCTTCTCGGACAACTCAGGACAAGCTGTTTCTAAAATCAATTTATTTTGAATTCCCAGCCTTATCAAGGATTTCGTGGGGGCTGAGTAACTGCTTTCCTTTCTTTGTCTCAATTTCCGTTCATGCTACAGCAGTCCTTCCTTTTATCTGTCTAGGACCCTGGTGGATGCCGAAACCATAGCTGGTGTAGAACTCTCTGTATACTATAGGGTACATTTCCTATACACACGTACCTATGATAAAGTCTATTTACAAATTAGGCACAGCAAGAGATCAACAACAGCAATCATAAAATAAAATAATTATAACAATACACTGTAATAAGAGTCATGTGAAAGTGGTCTCTCTCTCTTTCTCAGTATCTTACTGTCCACATTTAATGCCTTTTGCATCTTTATTAAGCTCTTATCACACATCCTGGCCATGACTTTTGCAATTTGAGGTCCAACAGCAAAACTGGCACAAATTTCTTTCTCTTGCTTCACAATTTCACGGATAGAAGATTCAGTTTTCCCATAGATCTAAGCAAACTCAGCATACTTTTTTCTTTCTTTCTTTATTGAAAGCTTTGCCTTTTCACTTAAAGGTAGTACTTACATATGGCTTCTCTTTGACCAAATTGCCAGTATCATTACCCTTGTGCTTTGGGGCCATTATTAAGTAACATAAGGGTCGCTTGAACACCAGCACTGCGAAGGGCTTGACAGTTGATCTGATAACCAGCGGGGCTGCCAGGTGACTAAGGCAGGATAAGCAAAACAAAGGGATGATTCATGACCCAGTTCAAACAAATTAGGACTGCAAGAGATTTCATCACTCTACTCAGAATGGCGGACGATTTAAAACTTAAAATTTTTTTATTTTTGGAATATTCCATTTAATATTTTCGGACCACGGTTGACTGCAGTTAACAACCTATGGAAAGTGCAGGGAAACTGTGGATAAGAGGGACTGCTGTCTTACTAAAGGAAATCATGTAATTTTAAATAGATGAGTTTTTAAATGATTAATCTTTTAAATGACTTTCAATTCAATAAAATAATAGCAGTTAATATTCATAGGCTTATTGTCTGCTAGGCCCTGTGCTAAGCACTTTATATGTATTACCTGAATTCTACCCTTTGGGTGTGGGTAGATTATTCTCTTTTTACAAATGGGGAAACAGGTTCAGAGAGGTTAAGTAACTTGCTTGAGGTCACACAGCTAGTAAATGGCAGAATCAAGAACTGAACCCAGCTATATCTCATTCCATCTCATTCCAAAGCCCCCACCCTGTGCTGCCTCCTAACAAAGCAGGACAAATGCCAATGTCACTGTTATTAACTTATATTGGGCTTATTGCTGGAACAAGCAACTCTACATGTGGTAAGTAACATGGTAAACACGTTACTCTACTGTTCAGAACCTATTGCACGGACCACACCTAACTGCGAATGTGGTCCCACTGTGTGCCCAGGGCATAAGAACTGGTTGACACATAATGCTGTCTCAACAGATTCACCGCTAGGGATACTTTTCTCTTCACCTGAACTTTTGCCCAAAGTCAATGTCAGGATGGTCCGATACGGTGCAAATCAGCCCATCTTGGCCCAATGCCACGAACAGATGAGCCACTTCTTGTTCCTGGTAGAGCCAGGGCAAGGCACTATGTTCCCTGCAGAAATTTAGAGACTAGAGTTTCAGTCCCCTCGATCCTACATCCTTTCTTGTCCTTATGAAGAGAGGCTGCCGGCTGGAGCCTGGACGGAGGTGAAAGGGGTGCAGACACTGTGCTCAGGCAGGCAGCTGACCCGGAGCCCTGCCCCTCTCACCTCCCCGCCTGCCTCTGAGCTCCTTGCTCTACTAGGCCAGGCAGCACGTGTGAGTGGCCTGGACCAGCTGGGCACTGCTGTCAACCACACCTTCTGTGCCCACCCTGCCAGCCAAGAGCACGTACAAATACCTGAGTGAAAACCTGCAGCGGCCCAGACAGAGGGTACACGAATTCTTTGCTGCTGCCTTCCCTGCTTTGGCCTTTCAGACCTGCCACATCAGCCTACTTGTAGACAACTCAACTCTCAGAGACATCAGGAATTTGCACTAATTCAATTAAGCAATTAGCCTATCAAGCGGCAGGAAGTGCCTGGGCTATACCCTCCGTTGAAGGGAGCAGGGCTGTGGCAGAGTCTGTTGTTTGGTCTTGAAAAAGCAGTTAGGAGCTCACCCATGATCACGCTGGTCTCCCAGCAAGGCTGCACACAAGAAACAATGACCTGTCTGAACATTATCTGCTTCATTTATTTTATTGGGTGGGCTGTGGGCAGAGATGGGAGCCAGAAAACTGAGCTTGAGGGCTGGCTCAGTCACGGACTTTTTGTGACTCTGGACAAATCCTTCTTTTATTTTTTCTTTTTTGGCCACTCCATGGCATATGGAGTTCCCAGGCCCGGGATCAGATCCAAGCTATAGCTGCCATCTAAGCCGCAGCTGGGGCAAAACTGGATCTTGCCTGCTGTGCCAGGCCGGGGATGGAACCTGTGTCCCAGTGCTCCCAGGGTGCCCCCGATCCTGTTGTGCAACAGTGGGAACTCCAGGACAAGTCCTTTTTGAACTCTGGGTCTCGGTTTCCTCATCCATAAAATGGGGATAAGTGAGGTCTGGTCTTCCCAGCTTGTAAGGTTGTTTTGGGATAATTTGGGTGGGTGGGTAGATTCTAAAAGGCAACCAACATATACGGATAGAAGGTCACGGTTGTCCTTGTGGCAGATTCTTGGGTGGAATCTGTCCCCATCCTTTTTTCCCTCGCCATATTCAACTCTCAAGGTTTACAAGGCGCCCCATTTTCTTAGCCTCTGGGTAACTCGGGGTGGCAGTGTGAGGCAGTTCTGGCCCATGAACATGAGGGCGGTGTGCGGGCGGCTTCTGAGGGGCCTGCGTCTCTCCTGATTAAAAACCACAACAGGAGACGGGGCTGACCTGACTCGTCTTCCTCCCTGCTTCTTTCTGCCTCGAGTTCTGCAGAGGTGCCGGGTCTTCATGAAGAGACTCAGGGCCCAACCAATCAAGTACGGCCAGGCCTTAATTACATCAGCACAGACCCTGCCCCCAGTCGAGGCCGCGTTCTGAGGCTCCTGGTAGACATGAACGTTGGGAGGATGCTATTTAACCCGCTGCAACCCCTCATCTCCCAGATCAAATCCATCAGCAGGTTCTATTCGCCTGCCTTGCTTCCTAAATGCGTCCTGGACCTGGCCCACTTCTCACTCCAGGAATTCAACCACCCTTCTCCAAAGTCCATCTTCCCTTACTGCCTCTCTACCAGGCTTCTTTTTTTCTTTTCTTTTCTATTTTTTTTTTTTGTGTGTTTTTTGCCTTTTCTAGGGCCGCACTCGCGGCATATGGAGGTTCCCAGGCTAGGGGTCCAATCAAAACTGTAGCCGCCGGCCTACGCCACAGTCACAGCAACGCCAGATCTGAGCCGCGTCTGCCACCTACACCACAGCTCATGGCAATGCCAGATCCTTAACCCACTGAAGGAGGCCAGGGATCGAACTTGCAACATTAATGGTTCCTAGTCGGATTCGTTAACCTCTGAGCCACGATGGGAACTCCTCTACCAGGCTCCTAATGGGCTGCAGCAACTCTCTTAGGCCAGGAAGGTAGATGGAATACTTCAGCCCTGACTCAGTGCAAGGTACCTGCTTCCTTTCCGCTCGTGTTCTAGAGGCTGTGATGCTCTCTGGTCCCCACCCACCCCCAGGCCGTGTGACTCTCACTGCCCTGCCATGAGTGCCAGCAGCAGCACTGGCAGCACTGGAGCTGGAATCCTGCTAGGCTGAACCCACGCCCTCTTGCCAACAGCTCTTATTGGAAAGAACAGGGCTGGGCAGGTGTCCTAGATACGGGCACACCTGGCCTCCTCGTGGGAGCAGACTTGGATCTGGATTGAGTGGGAGAGGCAGTGTGGGAGGGTCTCATCCACCTGGAGTCCAGACAGAAGACGAGAAGCACACCCTCCAGGGGAGCCCCGGATAGAGGACTTCCCCCTCCTGAAATTGACCAGGTTTCCGGACTCCCTAGAGTTTGTTCTGGGCCCTGCTGGTGGCAAAGTCCTGGAAATTTGACGGTAGGGCAAGGCTTCGAAGAAGCCAGGAGTGCCAGCCAGCTCCAGGTGACTCAGAGGCGAGGCCCAGCTGGTAAGTACAAGGAGAGGCTTTGCAGCTGGGCGGCTTGGCCAGTGCGCGGCCTGATTCAGGCCATCAAGCAGTGATTAAGCTCCCCCCATCTGCCCGGCACTGCTGGTTTGCAGACTGGGGGGCCAGGCAGGGCCGTGGCAGCGTGTCCCCGCAGAGGATTGAGGGGCTGTCGGTGGTGAGGTGGGAGGACCCGAACCTGATGCAGGCAAAATCTCAGGCAGCAAGCATGCACCGGGTAGCAACCAGGCCGGTCTCCATCGCCAAGGATGCTCCTGCCCGGAGGCAGAGGGCTGTCAGAAATGACCGTGGGGGTCCTGCTAAACTTGACCCTAAAAGCAGACAAAACAACCTCAAGATCTCTGGGTCTCTGCTTTCCCCTCTTCTTCCTTGGACAGGGGCTCATGCAGGGATCTGGGCCTTATCCTCCGCTGAAAATAATATTGAGGAGTTTCTATCTTCAGTGGAAATACTTCCACAAGGGAAGCTTTCAAAATTGTCAATACGATGCCTATTTAAGCAAGTATCAGGCAGCCCCCACAAACACAGCTTGGAGGAGGAGGAGGCCACTCTACCCGCACCCCTACCCCAGCTGGTTGGAAAGTTCTATGCAGTTGCACTGGTTTCTCAGAGACACATCCTGGCGGGAGCCAATGCCACAGGCCAGCCTCCTCAGCCAGGCTGTCCCTCCCTCCTGCCTGTGCTCGGCTGGGTCAGAATCAGCAGGAAGGGCTGGGCCCCCCTGCAGGGCCCCCCAGGAGGACCACAGCTTCCTGGTTGTGTTGACCCGGGACCCTGATCCAGGTCTTCTGGCTTCAGAACCCATGAACTTGTCTTTGCACCACGTGCTTCTTGAGAATGAGTGAATGAACGAGAGGAAAAATCACGACGGAATATACTGCAAACTTACTTTGTTAAATCTCTACCGACTTCCATTGCCAGACTCAACTTTGAAATTCCAGAAGGCACAGAAGGGATAGAAAGACAAATGTCACATTTCAAATCATTCCCACAGTGACTCATTTCAGAAGTGGGGTTTAGTCCTTTTTAAAAACATAATCGATACCATTTTTCATGAAAACGGTTTTTCCCTCCCCTTCAGCTGCAGCCTCCATCCGCCCTTCTTGGCTTGGGCGGAACCTGAGAAAGAAGCCAACCAGCAGCTCCCATTGTGGGCTTGGCAGGGTGCGGGGAGAATCAGGAACACACCCCTTTCAGGGGCATGAAGCTGGAGGGTCCCTCTGCTTTCTTCAGGAGGGGCCTCTGCCATGCACAACTCCATCTCCTCAGCTTCCAGGCCCTCATCCCACCCAATAAGACCAAACGGCATGCAGAGGACTCCAGAGGTCACCCATCTTCCCGGAACACCATGGCCAGTGGCTTCCAGAATGGACCCCAGCATCCTGGAGAGATGAAAGCGTCTCATCTCTGGATCCACATGGAGGTGGATCAGTGGACAGCCTAAGCAGTGGCTTATGTTGTACTTTATTCCAGTGTCTCAATGTTTTTGTTTGTTTGTTTTTGTTTGAAGAGGCTCAGATGTCTGTATTCTATATGCCATCTGTCATAGTCTAACACACTTGCAAGTATACTTTGATTATGTGTCATGTTTGGAGTACTTTGGGTCTGGAAAATTAAGCACCCTTAGGTCCGCTGTTTCTCCCGTATCTTCAGTAATTTCACAGTTTCATAGCTCCACTCTAACCCTCCGTCTACTGAGTGTCCACCACATCACTGAAGAGCTGACGTTTGAGTTGCGCTTCAAGAGGAAAAGAAGCTTTCCAGAAAGACATGGAGGAGAATGTTCTGTGGAAAGGTGCTTTGGAGTCAACAAGCTTGGCCTGCTTGGGATCCGGCCATTAATTCAGCACTGCCGGCTCCCAGGGGACCAGAGGAGGGGCAGGGCCTCACTGGAGAGGTAAGGTCAGATCACGTGCGGTTTTGTAAGCTATGTCAAGTTCAGATGTAATCCCGCCTGCCTGGGGGTCATGAAATGATTTAAGGAGGAAATGAACTTCTAAGGATGACATTTAATGAAGAATTTGAAATCCTCCACCTGGGAGAACATCTGCAATGGTCTCCTTTCTCCAAGGACTTGAAATGCTTCTCAGATCATAAACTAGACTCTGATTATCTGATGGCAAAAGATGACATAACAGTCCCCCATGGAGGAAAGCCTCTGACTGTGTCCCTGGCAAGGTCTAGCATCAGGGGCTGTCTAAGCAGATGCTGCAGAGAAGGGGCCCTGCCCAAACCTCCTTTGTTGACTGCTATAGTTGTCTTAGCAAAAGGACCCCCCAGAATGATATCATCTGTGAGCAGGCCCCAGGGAGAAGGAGCTGTTCTCATTCTTATGCCATTGAGTTGGGTTGGCTGTTGAGCTGGGTGGGTGGATGAGTTGAGTTGAGTTTGGACTTGGCCAGGATAGAAAGCGAAGAGGAAAAGAATGGAAGGAGACAAGTGGCTTTGGGTTAGGGTGGGCACAGAGCCAACACTTCCTTTCTTCCCCAGCCTCCCCTTTGTGTGCTGAGCCCCTGAAGAAAGCCCTTCCATTTTCAGTGCTACAGACCCACATTAGTCTTTAGCCCACATGACTGCCACCATCTGTCATTCCAGAGGTTGGGGCTGGTGCCCGTTCTCGTTCAGGGGCCCAACTACAGACAGGATGTCAGGTGAAAGTTTGCAGATTGGCAGCTAGGAACAGGCTTGCTCTTCCTCATCCTGAGCCCTGGGTCTCTGGGACCCCCTTGGACTGCAGGACACAGTTCTGGACTCTCCCTGTGCCTGGAGGGCTTTGTACCTGTGAGCCACCACTTGGCCAAGAGCCACTTCTGCCCTCCCCCCTTGTCCTTCATTCCTGCTATGATGGGCAGTCACTTGCCTTTATTTTCTTCCCTTTTTCCTGCTGCCAGAACTTTTCTGAGTTTCCCTAGGAGGGAGACCCTCCTGTCCCTTCTGCTCCCTGCCCCTCCCACCAGTTTCCGGTTTCCTTTTTAGATGCTGCATTTGTTCCTGGATGAGCTCCCTGAGGACCTGGCTAGGACCCTGCCATGACCTGGCTCTGCTGCCACTCCGAAGGCGATGACCTGGGGCAACCGGGACCTGACACCCTCCCCAAGGAATAGCAGCATCAGGCTTCACCAGGGCTGGAAACTTTCTGGTTCTATTCCATTCAAGACAGAGGCCGGGCCCATGTCTTTCTCCCCGGATTCCAGAACCAATCCTGGTGTCACTGTAAGTAGCAACTGCACTAACAAGAAGGCCTCCTGTGAAAGCTGGCAGGTGCCTCTTGAGGCAGCCAGTATAAGAAATCTGAGTGGCAGTGGCTTGAAAGATCAAAGTCATGTCTTTCTGGGGAGAGGAGAGATCAGATTTCAAAGAGTTCCTGGAGGGAGGAATTAATCCTGCCTTGATTTTTTGGCACCAACCCCTTTATTCTGGGCCAGCGGTGTCCTAGCCTCTTTGCAGAGCCTGCTTCTTCAGATGCAGAGAGAGACTCATTTTCTTACCATGAAGGAGTTAAACCCTGAATGGGCTGCTCTTCCTCTTCTGCAGGGAAGAGGTAAAGCCTGGACAGAGCCCGTCCCATCGCTGCTACATGGTGACTGGTCAGCAACCCCAGGGGAGATGCTGTGACCAACTACTTCTTACACAACTTCTTAGAGAGGAGGTCAAGTGGAAGAACTCTCATCCTAATCTTACTTCCCTAGGGTTGGCTGTTCAGCCTCCTGCTAAGGGGCCCAGAGGCTCTGGGATAGATCGGATCAACAGGAGACATCCTTGGGGAACCAGCCAACAGTTCAAGGTCAAAACGTCAGTACAGGTGTTAAGAGGACAAGGTGTGTAAGATGGTGGCCTTTGCTTTAAGAGAGATCTGAGTTCCAGTTCTGACTCTGCCACCCAAGTAGCTGTGTGACCATGACAATCGTTTCACTTCTCTGAGTCAGTTACTCCTCATCCTTTTCGTTATCGTCATCATCATCACCATCAATGCCATTTACCGTGTACTTCTTGCCAAGCGACTATTATCTCACGTGAGTCTCAGAATGACCCTATTATTGTGAAAAATAGAAATAGTTTCCCTTTTTAATTAAATTAACTGATTTTTTTGGCCACACCCACAGGATGAGGAAGTTCCCTGGGCCAGGGATTGAACCCGAGCCACAGCAGAGACCAGAGTCCAGCAGTGAAAACGCTGGATCCTTAACCCACTGAGCCACCAGGGAACTTCAGTTTTGCCTTATAATAAAGATAAAGGAATGAGGTTCTGAGAGATTTCTAAACTTGCCCAAGACCAGCTTAGCTAGAGAGTAACTAAGATAGGGTGTCATCCTGGCCACGTCTGAGTCCAGTGATCACGTGTCTTAGAATGGTGCCCTCAAGAAGACATGTCCCATCCAAGGCCTCGGAACTGTGAATGTGACTTCATTTAGAAAAAAGGTCTTGGCAGATGTTTGCAGATGCAGTCCAGTTATGGATTATTATTATTATTTTTGGGGGGGCCACACCTGCGGCATGTGGAAGTTCCCTGGCCAGGGATCGAACCTGCACTGCAGTTGTGGTTTGGGCCATAGCTGCCGCAACGCTGGGATTGCCTAAACCTGCTGCACCACAAGGGAAATTCCTAGTAATGGATCTTGAGATGAGATCACCATGGATTGTCAGGTGGCCCCTTAAAATGCAAGAACGTGTCCTTTAGAAGAGTCAGGAAAGGGGAAGACACAGAGATGAGAAGGAGGACGGAGGCCACTTTGGAGGAATGCGGCCACAAGCCAAAGAACTCCTGGAGCCACCGGAAGCTGGTGGAGGCAGGAAAGGATTTTGCTCCAGAGGCTTTGGAGGGAGTGTGGCCTTCCTGACACCTTGCTTTTGGACCCCTGGCCTCAGAACTATGAGAGAGTTCTTTTCTGTTGCTTTAAGCTGCCCAGATTGTGCTCATTTGTTACAGCAGCCCCATACACCACGCGATGCACAGAACTGCATTTTATTGCTATAGAACGGTCATAGAAAAGCTACTTGCTGGAGCAAACAGCAGTGGAAAACTCATAGAAATTCTTAGGGTCCTCCCAGGTTAGCTGTACCTCTGTGACAATGGCCTTGGTTAGCCCATCCAAGTGGCCTTGAGCCACGTCCCTTGGGAAACTGCTCCGTGCAGGGCCAGAGTGATTCCCACAGACGGCGGGGGCTCGGCCTAGGCCAAGTGCTCTCTCTCCTGCCTTTGTGCTGTCCGGGAGTCAGGCAGCTTCTGCTTAAACCCCCCTCACCGACAGCGTGCCCAGGAGAAATCGCTAGAGAAAGTGCCAGCAGGCCGTTGGGGTGGGGGCGGGAGGAATCGGACCGAGTCACTCTTCTGCGCAGAAATATCTCCTGGCCCCTCCTCCATGATCAAGTTCAAACTCTTCAGCCTAGAATTGAAGACTTTTCAGGATCTGGCCCCAGACTGCTGCCAGACTCCTGGCCCCCGGAGAGCCTGATTGCTGACCCAGCTCTGCAAGGCCTGGCTCTGCAGTTGAGACCATGGCCTGTTTATCAGCACTCCCATCGCTCGGCTGGCCTGACTATACTCTCTGTCTTTGGCTGTAGGTTATCTTCTTTGGGTAGTTTCTGGTCTATTTTATTGATGGCTGTTCAGCACTTAGTTGTAATGTCGGTGTTCTTGTGAGAGACGGTGAGCGTATGTCCTTGTATTCCGCCGTCTTGTCCCAACCCGCACCGCACCCCACCCCCGGCCCTGTGGTGAAGCTGGAACGAGCTGGCCTAACATAACCTTCCCAGGGTCCCCTCTGGCCCTGTGCCACCCTGCATGCACCTCCTTGAGCTGGCTTTGCTCGGTGGGGCAGGCAGGGGCCTGCCCACTGTCCCCGGACCCCCTGGCCCAAGAGCTTCTCAGTGGTGGTGCCTGACTCCCCCGGTAACTGCCCAGCTCATGGCAGCTGCACAATCAACGTTCATTGATATGAGTCGGATTAAATCCACTTAAAGGCTCTCCCCGCTAGACTGAGATTGAGTCCCCTCCTTCTTGAGGGTCTACTTTGCTTCTGTGTTGGTAGCATCTCTGTTGCCTGCTTATTCTAGAACTCCAACATGATCTCACCAAATCCTGCTTTTCTGTGAGCACTTTAGGCAGGCTGCCCTGTACAGCTGGGCAGGCTGTGTACTGCACAATTCCAGGTGACACCATTCACTGAGGCCATGATGTGAGTGGCACCCGCCAGAGGCATGTAAGATAGGGGCCCTGTCCCCAGGAGCCTCTGTCTCCAGATGCCAGGCCTGGCTCAGGGAGCCGAGACTCTGCGTCTAGAGGCACGACTAGGGCTTCCTCCTGGGGCTGCAGAATCCCTCTGTAGACGCAGCCAGCCCCCGCAGCCTCCTCAAGGGGACATCTCATTCTCTGTTCCTCTGTCTAATCAAGGAACTAGATGGGTCCTGAACCACACCACCCGCCAGCTGCCGACACGCCAGGCCTCTGCCTCAGTAAGGTGACGCATAATGAGGAGCTGACCGGGGCACTTTTAGAGGGAAGAGGAGCTCTGAGGTCTTGTTCTGTAAGGACAACAGGTGTAAACGGTGACTGTCCCTGACAAACTGAGATCCCAGCCCAGGTCTGCCTGACACCATCACCCACGATCTTCTTACTAATCAGCAAGAGGGAGCACGACCCAGGCGCGGTCCTTGTAGGGAGAGGAGGGAACAGCAGGGCCAAAGGAGGGAGTGCTGTCCAGTGAGGGGTCCTATTGGGCCCCCTGAGGGACCGTTGCTTTTCTTTCTGTGTCCCCAAACCTGCTCCCATCGCAGGTCAACTTCTGTGAGCTGGGCCAGTTGGGGCCAGGAGACCCAGTGCAGAAAGCCCTCGGCTGGCAGTCAGGGGCTTGAGAATTAGTCCTGGGTCCACGTGACTCGAGCCAGCCACCTCCCAGACCTGGGCCCTCAGGTCACTCCTTTTACAAAACCCCTGCCCTGCCTGCCACTGAGGAACCTTGAGAGGCTTCTGGATGAATCATGTGAGCCAGGGGTTTCGTGCCCTGCAGGGCGTGGTCTCCGCTCTTGCTTGGCGTCTGTGCTGTGTCTCCTCCAGTGCCCGCTGTGGGGACAAATGGATGCCGAGGCGCTTCCGGACTCTCCACCAGCACGCTCACCAAATATTTCCTGTTGGGGACCTACCCCTGAGCACATCTCTCTGGGGAGTTAAAAAATAAGGCTATGACATTCCTTCCTGGGAGCCTTCTGGATGCAATGGAAGAGTACAGGAGCTGAGATCCGTCTAAGAGCAAGAGTGCAAGTAACCGAGAAATTTCGGTGGGGGACCAGGGGGCCAGCATGGAGCTGGCTGTGGACCGGCAGCTGAGAGGAGAGGGAGGCAAGGAGACCCAGGAAGGAGCCTCATGGTGGCTGTGACCTTAGCAATGGCAGTGGTGGCCGCAAGGAAGTGGTCTGGGTTTCCACTCCTCCTGGGAGACACGCTAGGCCCGCCCGCTCCACCCCACAGGCTCCCTGGACCCCACTCTCTATGTGTCCTGATGTGGAGCCAGAAAAAGCGGGCGGTGCAATAGGATCTTGCCTGGTCCTGGGCTGGAAGCAGGGCCTGAATAGGGGGCAACACAGGCCCCCCTGGGACAGGGGCAGGGGAGGGGCTGAGGTCGGCAGCACATGGTCGGTTTCTGATAATTTTAGCCACAAGGGGAGGAGGCCAGTGCTTCTTTATTTGCATCCATTGTCTTCAGTCCAAATGAGCCCCTGGGGAGGCTCACGGCTGGGACAGGAAGGCCGGCAGCGGCGGGGGCTCAGGGGGCTGACCGCGGGCGGCTGGCGACTCCTCCCCAGCACAGAGCAGCCCCAGATCTGAGCGGCGGCGGGGGGACAGTTGCATCCCCAGGAGGCCCGGGAGGTCACTTTCGGATCTGGGAGGGTCGAGGGACGGATCACGGGAACGGAAGTATGGGAAACACGGCCAGCGTTAGCCGAGGTGCAGCTGGCTTCAACTGTGAGTCCATGTACTTGGGGACTTTCCACAGGACACAGCGCATGTTCTCCGCCCAGAACGTGAAGGTCAGGGGGCCTTGGGACTCGGGGAGCCCTCTGCTTTTCTGCCGCCCTGCAGCCTCCCTGGGCGACCTTGGATGGCTCTGAGCGGACAGCACCAGGACACCGCCTTCCTTGGTGACGGGAGGGAGCTGGGGCTGAGGACATGGCAGGAGGGATTGAGGGCTCTTAGCAGAGGTGCCCCGCAGGCAGCTATTCACGTGGGCACCCCTGCTGGGACGTTGCTGTGTTTAAATGAAGGTGTTCTGACTTATTAGACTTTGGTGGCCATAAGTCATCTGTCCATTCTCTGTTCCTGGGAGAAATATTATGAGAGAGTCTTAGAGGCTGACCCTTGTCATTGAGGCTTCCACTGGCCCTCGAGCCCATTGCTGGGACAGTTGTGTCATTTTCTCAAAGAAAGCCTAGGGGTCTTATAAGGATTCCGTTTCGCAGTGAGGCAGGACGATGCGATTGGGAACACGTGGCCTTCAGAGCCTGGAAAATCCCTCTGTTTCCTGTGACCTTGGGCCAATCCCTTAACCTTTCCAAGGTAGGTTTCCTCATTTGGTAAAAATCAGTAGTAATATCTGCCTTCAATAGTAATATCATGCTTTGAGAAACACATGAGATATATTTATTAAATGGTTGGAAAAGACCTGGCACATGGTAAGTTTTCAAAAAAGTTAGCTGATTCTAAAAATATCTCCTCCCTCCCCCACAGTTGGGGATAAGTATACGTAACGCGTGCATGTATCTCTCTCCACATTTAAACCGTATCAGCATCTTGTGGGTGATTCAACCCTTCTGTCTGCTAAAGAGAATAAGCCCCTGGCCCATTTCATGG
>PVHT021183518.1:7254139-7490238 GCA_004024745.2 Catagonus wagneri
CTAGCTTTTTTTTTTGGGGGGGTGTCTTTTTTTTTTTTTAGGGCCATACCCCAGCAAATGGAAGTCCCCAGGCTAGGGGTCAAATCAGAGATGCAGCTGCCAGCTTGCACCACAGCCACAGCCACTTGGGTTCCAAGCCACAGCTGTGACCTACACCACAGCTCACGGCAATGCCAGATCCTTAACCCACTGAGCAAGGCCACGGACCGAACCCATGTCCTCATGGATGCTAGTCCAGCAGGGACATGGGGCATCCACAACCTGGCTTAAAAGCTGGAAGGCAGTTCAGGGAAGGAGACCTAGACATTTCCATCTAGGCATCAGGGAGAACTTCCTGGAGGAGGTGGCCTCGGAGTCAGGCCTTTGATGGCCTGGTGGAGTTGACTAGCTGCAGGGCTGGGGGAAGACAAGGGTGTCTTGGTGTGACAGTCTGAGTGGTGTGGGGAAGGGAGGAGAGGGCCCAGGTCTCTTCTGGGATCCTGAGCACCCTGACTCCAAGTGTGAACCCGCATACTCCGCTCAACAAAGCGAAAGCTAATCCCAGTTAAGGGGGCTTAGCCTCCTTAGCAGACGAAGAAACCATCTTCTGTGACTCAGTGCACCCCACGTAGCTCCTGGACGCATCTCTTCTAACCACATGCAGTTCGAGTCTTTAGAGGAGTCCTGTTGAATGTACTTTCCTCTGTACCCCTTACAGTCCAGCGAGACTTTAGTGCTTCTTAAGAAACAAGGCCATCCCACCCGTGAATCCAGCTCTGACAGGGGAAGAAATTAAGGGACTGCCGTTTCAGGTGTTCCTGACTTTCATTCCTTCCTTCTTTTAGTTTTTCAATCATTTAACTGAGCACCAACTTGTGTTCCTTCGATTTTTTTTTTCAGTCAACAAACATTTACTCCTTCCTCTGTTCCAGGAGCTGTGCTAGGTGCTAGGGACCCAGAGTGGCACAAACATCTCTTTTTCCTCAAATAAGCCAAAACTGTGGGCCTCAGAAAGGCCTTGTTTTCGTAATATAACCGTGAAGCTTCCATATGTAATAGATAGAAGACATTATAGAAGTTGCTGTGTCGGGTGTGAAAACCTACGATTGCAGTCCAGTGTGTTAAGGTGAGGTAATGCCAAGTGCACGAACTTTCCAGGGGTGCCTGGGAGAAGCTTCCAGAATGGGCCAGGCTCTTGGGGAGAAGATGGATCTGTGTGGTAAGGAGGAAAAAAGTCAGAGAACCACCTGGACGAAGGCACTGCAGCGTGGGGGGAGCTAGGGTTGAGGCTGGCAGCTAAACAGACCCAGATCGTGAAGTGCCTCTGACTGCTCTAAGGAGTCTGAATTCTATCTTAAGGGCGAGGGGACTTGACTCAATGTGTGTTTTCAGGAAGGTCTGGTTGTGGGTGGGCGGTGGTTGCCAGAATGAGATGCTTGTATCTGGCCTGGGGCCCAGGGGCCAGGTCAGACCCCGGGTTTGGGGTGACTCTGAGCAGCCCAGGGGCCCGCTGTGCTGTGGAGATCCTGGGAGCCATGACCCCCAACCTGCTCTGCCCTTGACCTAGCTAGAACCCGCCAGGCGGTGAGGACTGCGAGGGCACAATTCCGCAGGCACAGACGCCCCTGGGGCATTTCCTGGGCGGCAGGTTTCTGCGAGAAAGCTGCCAGTTTCTGCTCCAGGACAATCCTGTCAGCATAGCCAGGCAATTAATTATTTCTTATCTCACCGAGTAAGGGGCCCGCGTGGAAATCGCTCCCATCCTTCTGTTCAAATTTTCTGTTGCTGTTTATTCTGAACAGGAAAAGAGCAGAAAATAGAACTGTTTTCAGAATGGTTGCCAATTGGAGGTTTTTTGTTTTTTTTTTCCTTTTATTTCTGAGAGGTGGGATCAGGGAGGGAGGGGGCAGGGGGCCCTTTCTCTGGGGCCACTGAATTGGGAGCCGGCACCCCGCAGGGGGTGTGCTCTGGGCAGTGACCGCTTGCAGCCCCCCTGGAGCCGCAGAATCTGCCTTCACCCCAACCCTGGGCTGTCCAACTCGGGGTTATTACCTTTGTGGAGAGAGGTTTATCAAGCCCCTGGTGCAGTTCAGGCCTTCTGAGTCCTGGAAGGGCTGAGATGAGAGAGGGGAGGGGGGCACAGGTCAGCCTGGCTGGTTGCCTGGTGTCTCGAAGTGAGCCCTGGGCTAGGAGCAGGGGACCCTGGTTTCGGCCCCAGCTCTACCTACCTGTGTGATGCTGAGCTAATGGTGTTATCTGCCTGGCTTCAGTTTCCTCATCTGTGAAATGGGGTCTTCCACCCTCAGCAACTGCCTCAAGAAAAAATAGGACACAGCTCCCTGACCCCCCCCCAAAAAAAACACATAACGATATCCTGCAGGCGCACCCGCGCTGGGCGTCCAGGTTAGACACCGCAAAGGTGCGGTACGTATTTGGGGGGGTGGTCTCTGTGCCACTATCTGGCTACAGTTCACGTCACTCCAGAAATTTCTGGGAGAGAGCCCTCAATGGGCGCTGACACCCTCAGTTTCAAGGAGGGTCCTTGGAGCCTTGGACGCTGGGGCAGGGCTGGGGGGTGGAGACACGCTCAGGGTTGTCTGGCATCGGCTGGGGGTGGGGGAACAACTCTGCTGTGTTCTGTGTGACCTTGCACCCAATTATCTCTTGGAGCTTCACTTTATTTTTTTTTTGGTCTTTTTGCCTTATCTAGAGCTGCACCCACGGCATATGGAGGTTCCCAGGCTAGGGGTCTAACAGGAGCTGTAGTTGCCGGCTTTCGCCACAGCCACAGCAATGTGGGATCCGAGCCGTGTCTGCAGCCTACACCACAGCTCACGGCAACGCCGGATCCTTAACCCACTGAGCGAGGCCAGGGATCGAACCCTCAACTCACGGTTCTTAGTCGGATTCGTTAACCACTGAGTCACGATGGGAACTCCGAGCTTCACTTTCTGGCATGATGGGGACGACGATGCCAACCCACATGGCTGAGGGAGAAGAGAGAGCGGGTCATGTTGACAGCGTTCACGGCCATATTCCTGGTGCTTGGTTGGCCTCGAATGTTTGTTGAATGAGTAATTCAAGTGACTTAAGGAGCACAGTGTCTGGCATAGAGCCAGGGGGAACCCCAGCTGCTGCTGTCGATACGCCCCGCCCCTTGTACGCTTCTTTCTTCCTCGAGGGCAGGTACCGACTCTGATCCATGCTCGGCATCCCCTTCTTGGGATTTACACTTGACCGCAGAGGGATGTTGGTGCCGCGGTGCCAGGCCCTGTTCTCGGCGGGCCCCCGGAAGCCTCCATTGTTTGCCCACCAGAGGCTGAGTGACGTTGTGAAAGCTGAGTCTTCCCAAAGGCCAAAGAGTCCCTGAGTCCCAGTCGGGGTCACCCACCCTGCCCTGCCCCTCCCTGCCTGTGCTCTCCTCCTGCCAAGGTGGGGCCATGTCAGTGCCGCCCAGACCGGGCCGCGTCCACCCTCCCCGTCCTGCTGCTTGTGAAGCCGCAGGCTGGCCCGGCTGGTTTGGGACGAGAGTTCCTCCCTCTGTTCCCGTCACACCCCGTGGGCCCCCAGAAGAAAAATGCTTGTGTTGGCTGCCTGGGCCTCAGCTGAGGGCTCTGGGCGGTTGTGTGGAAGGCGTACCTTGGTTAGAAAGCTTTCTTAGAAAGCAGCACCGTCTCTAGAGAAGACGAGGGGCGGATGGGTGTTTGACTCCTCTCCCTCCTTAGCAGGCACCCGATTTTCCGGGATTGGGGACGGTGCCACCGTGGGAACCATAAGAGAGTGACCCCTCGGCCTCTGGCTGGCCACTCTGGATCTGAGTACGATGCTCAGGTGCTTATCACTGGCTTTTGTGTAGCTCTGGGATCTAGAAGGACTGATTCTGGTCGGAAACAACGAGGCCTCAAGAGGTATCCGGGGGAGGCGGGGTTATTGCTTTGTGGTCACAGAGTTCCTGTCTGGGGTGACACAATGTTTAGAAATAGATAATGGTGACACAAAACGCTGTGAATAGAACCATTGCCACTGAGTTGTATGCTTATGGTTAAACTGGCCATTTTACATTAAACATATATATCTGACCACAATAAAAAAAACCTTGAAAACGGTCAAGGTCATGAAAAACAGGAGAGGCTGAGAAACTGTCAGAGATGGAAGGAGACTGAGAAAACACGACAGCCAAGGCGGTGTGGTCCCCGGGATTAGACCCTGAAAGAGGGACAGACGGACAGGTGATGCCCACTAAGGAAAAACCGGAGAGATTCCAGTAAAGTCTATAGTTCAGTTAATCACACTGCCCGATGTTAGTTCTTGGTTGTGACAAACGTCCCACGGTTATGTAAGATGTTAGCATTAGAGGAAGCTGCGTGATGGGCGTATGGGAACTCTCTGTGCTGTCTTTGTAACTTGTCTCTAAATCTAAAATTATTCCAAAGTAAAAAGTTAAAAAAAAAAAATCAAAAGCAAGGCTTGGACTACAAAGGAGAGCTGGGGCCCACACATGACCCTGGGCCCCCGGCTCTGCCCGAGAAACACCGGGGCGTGGGGCTGGGCGGGTCCCGTGGGCCGGGGAGGCCGCTGGTCCGGCCGCGCCCCTCACCCGCGTGACAACCATGTTCTGTTTCACAGACAGCCCGCCCCAGGCCCCTTCCCCTCTGCACAGCTTGGTTTCCAGCCCTGCGATGGCTCCACCCCAGCCCCTCTCTACGAACCCCGTGGGCCCGGGCACGGGGACCTCAGCGCGCTGAGATGTATTTCCTGGCACAGAGTGCTCACGGCCTGCACTGGCCACGCGCCCTGAGGGCAGGCTGCCAGCGGGGCTCCTGTGCCCGGTCACTTACTGTGGGGGAAGGAAAGAAGAAAGGTTTAGGATGGGGAGGAGACAAACCGGAAACTAACCTCGCGTGAGCAGGTGGCTCTCCTTGACCTCCCCTCCCCGCTCCGTGCAAGGTAAGTGTGCTTGTCCCCATTTTACAGATCAGGAGGTTAAGACTGAGAGAGGTCGGCTCCTCCTCTGTGTATCAGAACCAGGCCTCAAACCCACGTGTCTGTCGGACTCCAGCTGCGGTCTTTTCTCCCCTGGCTGAGGCAGAAGGCGTGGGCGTCCAGCTCCCCAGGTGGTGGGGCTCCAGGCTGCGGGACATTCTGAGCTTCTAGGGGTGTCAGGTGACAGCACGGAGGGCACACTCGGTGATGTCATTCTCTGGGGGAAGGGGACATCTACTTGCGAGGTCAAAGTTCCTAGGGACAGAGGGCAGGGCTGGGGGAGGTGTCTCAGTGACTCATACTGGGGGGGTGGGTGCTGCGTGGAACTGGGGCGGCTGCAGCCCCCAGGGTGCCGACAGGACCTGAGGTAGACCCCAGGCCTTCCGGGAAGACATCACCCCCCCCCCACCCCGAGCTCCCACACTCCGTGATGTGGCTGCTTTGGTGGCTGTTGTGCCCTTGGAGGGACCGCCCGCATCCTAGAAGAGACCCTTCCAGACGCTTGCTCCGGCCCCCTGAGGATCCTGCCAGCCTTCCGGGCTTTGCTTCCATCTCCCCGCCCCTCCCACCCCTCTGTAGACACTTCCTGTGTGTGGCCTCAGGATTCTTCCCACCTCTGTGACCTTCCTCAGCGTTAGTGCCACCCGAACAGCCCCAGGGGTGGTCTCCTTGGGGTGGCCGCCCTTGCCAGCACTATGAGCTCCCAGAGAGGCAGGTGTGGCCATCACGGGCTCTGGTCCTCAGCGCTCAGCACTTAACGGAGAGCAGGGCTGGAGCCAAGTGCTGGGCACCTAGGCACTGACAGGTGAGCCGTGGGTGGGAGATCCTGGCTGGAGTCCAGCCCAGACAGAGCTCACCGAGCCTCTGTTTGGAAAGGCGGGTCTCAAGCTCAAGGCCCAAGTCCAGGCTCAGACCCATCTCACGACTCTGGGTACGGCCACCGTGGCCAGTGCGGGCTGTGTGGCCACTGCGTGCCAGGAAAGTATATCTTTCCATAAAGTATATCCACTCCCCCAGCCAGAACATTCTGTAATTTCAGCCTGTGGGTGCTGGCTGTGATTGTGCAGGAAAAAAAAACAGTGTGTTTCCAGTAAAACACTGAGTGATCTAGAAAGCAATGCCCACGCCACCGCATTTATTCTCAGAGGGCCCAGAAAGCTGTTGACTAGCTCCCTCTCAGAAAAGGGATGCTAGCAGGTGATCTGCTGGTGACAACCCACCAGGTCCCTGCCCTGAGCCGAGGCCAGTCTGGGGCAGGCCTGAGGAAGCGGGCTGGGTCGGGGGAGGTTCACAGAATGGGTGGCTGGCACGGAGCGCTGCAGGGACCCGGGGCGGCCTCCCGCCATTCAGCTGCTCCCGGAGCCCTTCATCGGTGAGTGCACCTGTGTCGTATACTCGCCTCTTTTTTTTTTTTAATATAATTTTATTTATTTTTTTCCATTATACCCAGCTGCACAGCGTGGTGACAGGGTTACACATACATACTCGCCTCTTTTTCAAGTATTTGATCCAGGAGTTTCCCCTGCCAAGGCCTCCCATCCCCGGAGGTGAAGGGGTCACGGTTTGAAGTCTTAGTTCCTTTTGTTTGTCTTTCAGGAACTGGGAGTCGGGCCACAGCCACCCTCTTTTATTCATGCAGGAAGTGTTGTGGGGGGTGGTTGGCAGAGGCCCCTGGGGATCAGAGACTCAGATTGTTTGGGCCCCCTCGGGAGCTCGAGGAGGCAAGGTCGAGGGTGCAAACTACGCCACAGCAACAAGTGTGAAAAGAGCCCAGGAAGGGAGCAAAGGGCTACACGGTGCGGAGAGGCCAGTTTGGCACAGCTAAGCAGACCGGGAAGGCTTCCCGGAGGAAGGGGCATTTGACTGAGACTTGAAGGATTTTTATTTTTTTAAATCCTGAGTATTGAAAGGGAAGCCAGGAGGAGTGAAGTCCCTGACAAAGGGGCTGCCGAGGTGAATGAAGTGAGTGAGGCCTGGACCTGAAGGCTGGCCATGTGACTCTGGGGAGTTTCCCTTCCTCCCTGGGCATATTTCTTCACCAGAAGAGAAGAAAGATTGTGAAGATACTGTCAAATGACACGTGAGACAAGGCCAGCCCAGCCCATGGCGGTGCTGTTCCTGTCACACTCACTTGCGTCCAGAGGTGGTGGCCTGGCGGGTGCTCCGGGCCGCCTCCAGGTCTATCCAGTTCGTCCCGCGTTTGAAGGGAATTAGTAGACGTCAAATGAACAGCACTTAGCAAGAGAAAAGTGTCATTGCTCTGTCAAAGCCATGGCCCCTTCATTAGGGCAGATGACCAGCTTGGTCTGTATGTCCTAAACCAGCCCTGGCCCAGGAGATTTCCACATCCCAGCCTCTCTGCACAGAGAAAGGAGGCGGAGTCCTGTGCCCACTTCACACAGCGCATCCGAGGGAGCTCCCACCCGGGTTCCTGACAGAGGGGTCGTCCCTGTGTCGCGGCTGGAGGCAACCCCAGCCAGCACACCCAGCAGGAGGGACCGCTTACAGTCAGCAAAGGGAGGGCTGTGGACATTTCTTCTCCTCAGAGCTACTTGCTCAGTCAAAGCCCCTGGCACCTCAAGGTGGCCCTGGGACCGTGTCCTAGGATGAGGTGCAGCTTCAGGAACAAAGAACTCTGCTGTCTCCGGCAACTGAGCCAAAACCTTCTCCTCAGTCTGCAGGTGGCTTTGGAAGCAGGACAGGCTCGAACTGAGTTGTTTACCCGCAGGCCAAGGAAGGTCTTTGTCCTGACACAGCGGGTTGCGGGTGGGCAGCTCAGCGGGTGGACATCGAGCAGGTGGCCTGGGCTGGGCTCTGCCACCTGCGGCTGGGGAATTGGAGCTCAGCGTGAAGGATTTCACAGTGGCCGTTCCGCGGGTGGTGACGGGGCTCTAGGGAGAACGCCCACTCTGACTCCCTGTCTGAGTGAGGACGTGGAGGCCCCGGGAGAGGCCACGGTTGCTGAGTTTCTCCGGGGGTGGGGGGGGGGCTGGCGCTGTCTCAGGCCAGGGCTCCATCCACCTCTGCCTGGGGGTGTGAGCCAGAGACTGGGACGTGGGATCGAGGGGGTAGAATGCGGGGCCCAGCTGCGGACAGGGGACCCGAGAGGGGCCAGGCCTGGGGTGGAGGAGCCTGGGGCCTGAGCAGAGAGTTGCTTGAAAAACTTCAGACCTGGATCAGTTAATGGTGGTCGGGGTTAAGGAGGAGGGGCAGGAGGGCAGTGGGCGTGGCTCTGGAAGGATCCTCGGGGAGTCAGAAATGTGCTGTATCTTGGCTGCATCAGTGTCAGCATCTCAGTATCCTGGCTGTGGTGTCGCAGTACAGTCGACTGGGAGAAACGGGGTGAAGAATATACATGATCGCTTGGCATTGTTTCTTACACTTGCATGTGGATCTGCAATTATTTATGAATAAAAAATATAATTAAAAAAGAGGAAAACTTCTTAGCCAGGTATGCCAAGGGGTCTGAGAGACAGAGGAGCAGCCCGGAGGTGGACGGCTGAGCCGACTGGAACCGGCTGTGCCCAGCGTCTGCCCCCGGGATGGTGGGTCAGGGGCTCTCGGCTGGGCACCGTCTATGAGGACAGTGGCTTCTGGGTCCAATGGAGCGAGCATCAAAGGGAGAGGAGCAGAGCTGAGGGGCAGCCAGAGAGGGTGCTCCAGGAGGAAGCAGGAGGAAGTCACCAAAGACCCTTGGTGACAGATGAGTAGGGGAGATGTGGGCCAGTTGGGAGGGAAGGCGTCTGCTCTTGGCTCAGTGTGGAAAAGCACTGTCACTGCAACCAGAAGGGCGCTGCCAGCTGTGCTGAGGACGGGAGCACTCTGGACATCTTTAAGCTAACAGCTATTTATGTTTCCACAGGAATAATTTAGATTAGATGCCAGGCAGGACACAGGAAATGCCATCAAAGGCCATGTGGGTGTCTAATCGACTCCAGGCTGTGCTGCCTGCAGCCGGGTCAAGTGCACACGGACTTTCTTGGCTGCGTTCTCACTTCAGCCTGACCGAGCACCCACAGTGCAGGCACCGGAGGAGACGCATGTGCACTGGGCCTGGGGCTGGTGACCCAGAAGGCGGAAAGGTAGCAGATGAGAGTGAGTCCGGTAAGTGGGTTGACAGCATCTAGAGCTCCGTTCAAGGTTACAAGGTCTGTGATTTGCAAACACCTATTCCTAAGTGTCCTGGACAGAGCCCAGTCACTGAGGTTCCCTTCTGCCGGCCAGCCCACCTTTTCCAGGTCTCCAAATTCACCTGGATGTCCTCCCCATCTCTGGACCTCGGCCCAGATCCCTCATCAGCCCCACGCTGTGACACTCAGAACTCTGGGCACTCTCCTGGGTGCAGGGCTGTGCGGGCCCTGGGCACACAGACAGTCCGCCCCTCGAGGGGCTCCATAGAGTGGGAGAAACAGATACATAATTAAATAAATAGGGGCCTCAAAGAGGGCCGGGTGGGTGAGCCTCCCAGATGGCGTGACAGGGACAGGTTTCAGCCCAGGGAGGGACGCCCAGCATCGAGGACCTATTCTCCGAGCATGCCGAGGGCACCTGCCCCTGACTCTGGAGCTGCTGAGGAACACTTTCGTCCTCTGGTCCAGGGACGTTGACAGGGCTAAATGCCCTGAACCCAGAGCAAGCCCGACACTCTATGGAATCGCCTTGTTCTTTTTTTTTTTTTTTGTCTTTTTGCCTTTATGTAGAGCCACAACGGTGGCATATGGAGGTTCCCAGGCTAGGGGTCTAACAGGAGCTGTAGCCTCCAGCCTTCGCCACAGCCACAGCAATGCGGGATCCGAGCCACGTCTGCAACCTACACCACAGCTCACGGCAACACCGGATCCTTAACCCACTGAGCAAGGCCAGGGATCGAACCTGCAACCTCATGGTTCTTAGTCAGATTCGTTAACCACTGAGCCACGAAGGGAACTCTCGGAATCGCCTTGTTCTTAATGCCCAGGCGGGCCTGGGAGACAAGGCAGACCGAAAGGTGGGGAGACCCTTAAGCTGCCCCGCATGGCTCCCGGCCAAGCTGGAGCCATGTGGACTCATCTCACAAGGCCAGACACGATGAGGAGGTGGGTGTGGCCCAGGCCATCTGGGCAGCGGGCTGGTGGGAATGCTGACCTGGGAAAGCTCTTCTTGAAGGCGATTTGACCCAAGCTTCCCGTAGCTGGCGATAGAGATGGGTCCTGGAAAGCTACTGCAGAGGAAGACACACAGGCCGCAGTGGGCACCTGGCATGACCCACAGATGAGCCAGGAGAGTCCTATTCAGCTACCCTGACGAGTGTCTCCCTTGCTGCCTTGCCACCATCGAGGTGGCTTTACCTCCACTTCGCAGATGACATCAGCATGGCAGAGAAGAAACACAACAACCCAGGGGTGCAGAGCCAGTAGTCAGAAGAAATCAGGGGAGTTCCCGTCTTGGCTCAGCGGTAACAAACCTGACTAGTGTCCATGAGGATGCGGGTTTGATCTCTGGCTCACTCAGTGGGTTAAGGATCTGGTGTTGCCATGAGCATCTGGCATTGCTGTGGCTGTGATGTTGGCTGGCAGTTGTAGCTCCAATTTGACCCCTAGCCTGGGAAGTTCCACATGTTTCGGGTGTGGCCCTAAAATGATGACCAAAAAAAAAAAAATTGAGAGAGATCAGCCTCAGCCATGCTCTACTCAGGCCAGCTCCTGTGGGCTGGAAAGCTTCAGCTCCCTGGAGAAGACATTGAGAGACGGTGGGGACGAAGGCAGGGTCTCACTGTGCAAAGCCTCAGAGGTCAGGCGGGGCGGGGGGAGGGTGGTCACCGCGATGATGTTGGCTAAATGCTCCACATTTCACAGGAAAAGCCCTGCTTCTCCAGGCAGGTTCTGTTTTGCTAATGGCTTTGGCTTTGCTTCTGGAGGGGACTTGCAGGAGCAGCTGGCACAGGGCATGGACACAGGCCTGGGCTACGCTCTGAGCTCCAGCGCTTCTCAACGTGGTGGTCTCGAGCAGATCGCTTAAACTCTCTGATCCTCAGTTTCTTCATCACGGTGAGATCTAATAATATGCTGCCAGCTGCTGCGAGGATTAGAGGCACTGTGTGCAAAGTGCTGGACATATGATCACGCAGAGCAATGAGGAGCTATTAATATGATGTCAGCTGCCAGTGGCAGCCACCTCCTCCTCAATGGTCCCTGCCTCAACCACCCAATCACCTCCGGGGAGACTGTTTCAACCTTTGCTGATGCTGCAAGATGAAGGCCAATCTGCCAAGGATCTGAGGCAGGGCCACATGGTCTGGGCGAGGCCCTGAACATAAGACAAAATCAAGTGGCTGCCCTGATCTTGCCTCCCACCTGTCTTACACAGCATCCGAGAGAAACTGCCGGTGTAGACAGCTGGTCCCGCAGCGTTCCCGCTCAGAGGAGCTATTAGCGGTGTCATGCATCCATTTGTAATGAAATGGAAGTGTTTTGATTTCTCTGGGAAGCTGGATTTTCTCCCAAATCCTTGCTGCTTTCATCCTAGGACATAAAACAGCCCATGCTAATCTCATACGGAGGGGCAGCGGTTATAAGGCGCCCATGAAATCCGATCACCAACTCAGCTCCCGGGGCGGCTGCTTTGATCGTTGGGAGGGAACAAGTCTTGCCCAGCTTGGTGCTAACAGCCCCATGCATTATTGACGAGCCGCGTTTCAGTGGCTGACACACTGGGAGGGGTCTCCAGATTGTGGGCTGGAGTGTCAGCTGCCTCCCTCACTCCTCGGTGATGGAGTTTGTAATCCAGCAGAGCCACTAAAAATAGGCACCTGACAGAGTTGTCTGTGCCGCTTGCCCCACCCTAGTCACCGGCAGACTGGTCGGAGGGCAGCTGACATGGAACAAGTATGTAAGGTGAAACCACCACTTTGCAGTTCTCTCAGTTGCTGCTCCTCTGATCTAAATGTCTGAGGACTGAACGGCTGCCTGGGGCACGTCCCCAGGAAATGCACGTCCACGGCTGCAGGTGGATGTGGGCAGGGCTGTGGCCAGATTATGTCCTCTCACCCCTCTGAGAAGGACACGGATACCCATGCTTTGGGACCATGGGGGCAAGGCAAAGCTTGGGACTTAATTATCCCTGAAAATTTGCTGGAAATGCTAAGAGTGATGGGCAGGCTTGCTGCTCTCATCCTCTCTCACTCTTTGAACCGGATAACCTAGCCAAACCCTCTCCCATTCATTCAAACACTGTTATTTGACTACCTACAATGTGCCAGGTACTGAAGATGAAATAGTGAGCAAGGACAGATGGGATTTCCAGCTGTGACCTTCAAGATGGCCCCCAGCGACCCCTGCCTCCTTGTATTCATGTGCTTGCATAACCCCTTCCCACACTGATTAGGACTGACCCATGTAATAGAACACTGGGATGTCTGAAGTGAGGTCTAAGAGACGTCGTAGCTTCTGCCTTGCTCTCTTGGATCACTTTTTCACTGAGGAAAACCAGCCATGTTGGGAGGACACTCAAGCAGCCCTACGGAGAGGCTGTTGGTCACCTTAGAAGTGGATCTTCTAGCCCCAGTCGAGCCTTCAGCTGACCGAAGCCCAGTGCCATCTTAGCTACAACCTCACGAGAGACCTTGACCCAGAATCACCCAGCTAAAGGTGCCTTCAAATTTCTGACTAATAGAAACTGTGAGATAATAGGTGTTTTGCTGTTCCAACCTGCTAAGTTTGGGGCGAGTTTATTGCATAACTACAGATCGCTAATATACTGAGCTTCACTGTCAGCCTGGGGAGAACTAGATACCGACCTAATAATCACAGCAATGGCTGTAAGACAGAGACTATGAACGTTGCTATAGATGTCTCCATTAGGGGGAACTAGCCTCGTCGGAGAGGTGGGGGAGGGCCCCTGGAGGGCGGTGATGACCGACCCGAGGCTGCAGGGTAAGTCCAGGTGAAGTCGGGGAAGGTGAGGGAGGGCGTCCAGGTAGAGCAGCAGCTTCATCCAAGGCCCTGGGTTGGAGGGAGCCAGAGGCACACACAGCTGTTAAGGAGATTGAGGGTGGGGGCTGAAGCCCCAGGAGAGAGGGAGGCACAAGCCCCAGGAGAGAGGCAGGCACCCCGAGGGCCAGCAGAGGCAGAGGGGTCTTCCGCCACTGGGGATTTGCCACTCAGCCCCCGTGCAAAGTGGGAGCCCCTGAAGGGTTTTAAGCAAATGAGTCGTGCTCAGATCTGCTTTTTTTGAATGGCCTTTTAGTTCCTGTGGAGCCTGGTTGGCAGATCCCAGTGTAGATGGGACTGTGGCAGGCGCCCAGGAGAAGGACATGTGCCCAGAAGCAGGTGACAGACACGGAAGGACGGACAGGCTGAGAGACACTAACGAGGTCGAATGGAAGGTACTTGGTGACGAAATGGCCGTGGGCTGTGATGAATGGAAGAGAAGTGCCTAGGAGGAATTCTAGGTCCCATAACCACGGATGGTCTGGGGATTGAACTGGTCCGAGGGGCCAGGGGCTGTGTGAGCCCAAGATGCTGTTTAGGATGTGCCTGTCCAGCAGTCTCGAGGACACGTGTCCACCCACCCCAGCCCCTGGGTGTGGCCCTGTCCCATCAGAGCGCACCGTCCAAGGGAGCGCATGGCAGCCGTGCAGGAAGCAGTGAGGGCTGAGCATGTTGGCTTGGTTCCTGCCTGGACTGTAACACGTCCTGAAGCATCATTTCTTGTTTGCAGGCTGAAAAAGTCCTGCAGTAGGCAAACCAGAGGACCCATTCCTCGGTGCATCTGAGAGTAGCTCTTTCCATATATATATATATTTCATATATATATATATAATTAAATATATAATTATATATTTTATATAATAATATACAATTAATTATTAATATATAATTAATATATATAAAATATATAATATATATTTCATATATATATTAATACATCTCTATATTTTCTATATTATAAGTGTATTCATTATATATATATATATATATGTATTATGGCTGCACCCCTGGCATATGTCCCGGGCCAGGGATTGAATCTGAGCTGTAGTTGCAGCAATGCCGGATCTTTTAACCCACTGCGCTGGGCTGGGGATAGAACCTACAAATTGATTCTTAATCTACCATGCTACAGCAGGAACTCCAAGAGCAACTCTTTCTTTCTTTTTTTTTTAACAGCTTTTTTTTTAACTGCCACACCTTTGGCATATGGAAGTTCCCCTGCTAGGGGTCAAATCGAAGCTGCAGCTGCCAGCCTATGTCACAGCCACAGCAACTCGGAATCTGAGCCTGTCTGTGAACTACACTGAAGTTCACAGCAATGCCAGATCCTTAACCCACCAAGTAAGGCCAGGGATCGAACCCACATCTCAGGGAGACCAGTTGGGTTCTTAATCTACTGAGACACAATGGGAATTACAAGCAGCTCTTTTCTATTTTTTTTTTTTAATATATTTTTTTGTCTTTTTAGGGCCACAACCGTGGCATGTGGAGGTTCCCAGGCTAGTGGTCTAATCGGAGCTACAGCTGCCGGCCTACACCACAGCTACAGCCATAGCAACGTGGATCCGAGCCGCATCTGCAACCTACACCACAGCTCACGGCAGCACCAGATTCTTAACCCATTGAACGATGCCAGAGGTCGAACTCACAACCTCATGGTTCCTAGTCGATTCATTAACCACTGAGCCACAACGGAACTCCAAGTAGCTCTTTTCTAAATACTGGCTTGTCTTCTTTCACTAGGGAATTTTCTGGTCACCTTCCCTCTGGTCTCTTATATTCACTTATTAATTAGAATATAGATACTGATTTTTCTAAAAACACTGGAAAGATAATTTGGGCCTGTTTCCTCCTGATTAAAAGTCCTTCCGCTCATCTAAATCACCTTGAGGCATTTAGTCCCAAATCTTATTAAATCATTCAAGGTCCTTTGTGGTCTGGTTCCTCCCAGCATCAAGACTTCCCACCAGCTTCACTCAGCTTCTGGAAGATTCCTGAAGTCCCAGGGGCTCTCTTGCTTATGGAACTTTGTCTATGCAGTGTCCACTCTGTACCGCACTTATGCCTGAAATGCATGCTTCTTTCCTTTCTTCCTCTGGTCCTGCGGGATTTGGCCTAGAAGCATCTCATCTGGAGCCCCCTACCCAAGCCACCAGAATGTCATACTTCCTGCTGTATCATCAGCTCCAGGGCTGAGATCTCGCCTGTGCAAATCAGCATGTGTTGGTCCTTTACTGGCAATGTCCATTCTGATTGGTCAGTTTCTCATTCCAGTTGCTTGATGTCTATGCCACTCCAGCAGTTAAATATTTTTAGGACCTCCCCCCTTTCAAAGGCCTTAAAAGAAAGCATTCAGTAAATATTTGTCAAATGAATCAATGAACAAAGTCCTCTGGGCTCCAAAATCACAAAGTCACCTGCACCGGGGAAGCAGGAAAAACCCCTGCCTTACAAGGAAATGCAGCCTACGGGTTCTAGGGTGGGTCAGAGACATTCTGGGCCAGAGGGATTGTTACTGAGGCCCCATCCTTTGCAACTGTAATTTAATAGTTCACATTACATGTTAAGCTCCTAATGGAATGAATTGCCAAGCGCTCTGATTACTTGAAATAATTATGCACTCTAGTCAATATCCCTTCATAAAATGCTGGAAGAATTGTATTCTAAATCCAGTCTAATCATTGCCCCCATGTTGGAACACTCCATAAAGGCCCAGTGGCCCTGGATCGAGACACTCTTTCTCATTGTCCATTAAACCTGTTCTCCAAGGTCACCGTTGACCCAGAGGAGAGCATAAAATAGTCATTTGGGGGTAAGGAGGCCATCTGTAGTACAAGCAGGAGTGCCCCCACACAAAGCAAGTCCAGACTCCTTTCCCTGGCAGTTAAGATCTTTTATGCTCTCCCCTCCAGTCTTGCCTAACCAGGTCCACTCATCTTTTTCTTTTTTTTTTTAAACACTTTCTTTTTTTGGGGGGGCTGTGCCCATGGCATACAGAAGTTCCTGGGCCAGGGATTAAACCCAAGCCACATCAGTAAACAGAACCGTAGCAATGACAACACTGGATCCACTGAGCCACCAGGGAGCTCCAGTTCACTCATCCTTATAGACTAAGGTCAAGCCCACGTGCTCTAGGAAGCCTGCCATCCTGGGCGTGACCATGTGCTGGGCTGGGGTGTCCCTCTGTGAGCACTTTCTCAGTGTGGGAAGACTTGGCCACCAGTTAAACAAGTACAAGAACAAGGAGGTTAAGCAAGACCTTTAAGATCAGAAATACCAAAACTGGCACCAAATGTTAATTGTTTAATTAGTTATGGCTAGTGGATGGCAGCTGTGTTTTGGCCTCATTTTTTTTCATTCATTTGACAAATATTTTCTGTACTTGTTAGTGGACTAGGCTCTGTGTGGTACAGGCCTCAGCATATCTTACACACACACGCATGCACGCACGCATGCACGCACACACACTATTTTTCTTTGGAAAATCAGGAATGGAGTTTCCCAGGAATTATCACAGCAATAAAAATTCTCCAAAGAGAAACAAAATGTGGGACTTCAAGGCCTCTCCAAGGAGATAAAACTCAAAGAGCCTCTGGCTGAGATAAAAATTGCCAGACACTTACAGCGCCTTCTGTCCCACCGCAGTTGTTACAGAGCTCTCAAGCCCCACCCAAGCAACCTGGCCTACCCCTTCCTGCCCCTAGTAGGAAATGCTTTTTTTTTTTTTTTTTGGTCTTTTTAGAATGGCACCAGCGGCATATGGAAGGTCCCAGGCTAGGGGTCAAATCAGAGCTGCAGCTGCCACTGGTCTACACCACAGGCATACGTGTGCGGACCGCGACACAGAACAGAGTCCTGATTCTGCTCAGCTCTCTACTGAGGAGAGCTCAGACAAACCCGGGACAGGGGTTTCCCGGAGGGCTGAACTGTGGGCTGGGAGTGAAAAGGGAGCTCTGGGGATGGCTCGAAAGACAGGCTCCTGGCCCTTTCCCTGGCCACTCTCTGCTCACTCACCTGTGGTCAGACTGCCAGGCCGGCCAGGTGGGCAAGGCCCCAGGAGAGCAGGCCTGTGCTGTTGGCAGCTGGCATCAGCCTGGGAGCCGCCAGCCAAGGCTCATCACAAGAAGACTTTCCCGCTTAACCAGCTCATCTGCAGCTGTTTAGGAGAGAAAAGGTAAGCCAAGGAAAGCAGAATCTTGGAAGATCGATGGGCTGTGTGTGCGTTTCTCTTGCTCCCGTGGATTTTTCAGTCGGAAAGCGGAGGCTTATCTCTCATTTTTAATTGATTTTTATGCGGCTCAGCCAGGCTAGATCAGATCTGAGCTCCTCTGTGGCCTTCAACGAATGGTGTGAGGAGCTTCCTGAATATTAATAAGAGGGGCTCAGAGAGCCGCAGGAGGTAATGAGGCCGAGGTGCGCCTTCCAGGCTTCCTCAGCGACTGGGCTGTGGGGCTGACCACCTGCAGGTCTCAGGGCTGGTGTAATATGGGAACGGGGCAGTTTTGATCTCTAGATGATGCAGGGGGACAGAAACACAGAGCTGTCATTAACTACAGCCCAGAGGGCTTCTGGCTCAATCCGCTACAAGGTGTGGGACTCCAGCTAGCCTACTTCTCAAAAACATTTACTCAGGAGTTCCCGCTGTGGCTCAGCGGGTTAAGAACCCGACTAGTATCCATGAGGATGTAGGTTCGATCCCTGGCCTTGCTCAGTGGGTTAAGGATCTGGCGTTGCTGCAAGCTGTGGTGTAGGTCGCAGATGCGGCTTGGATCTGGCATTGCTGTGGCTGTGGTGTAGGCTGGCAGCTGCGGCTCTGATTTCATCCCTAGCCCAGGAACATCCATATGCCTTGGGTCTGGCCATTGGAAAAAAAAAAAAAAAGGACAGAAAAAAAGGGGGCGGGGAGAACACCCCCAGTCTCCTCCTGCCAATTCTCCATGTTCCATCCACCCCTGAAAAGCCCTGGTGGTGCCTCTGCACTTTATCCATAACATAGGCAATACCTTGTCTTCTTTCTTGTTTGTCCCTCCCCATCAGCCCCTTCTTCTCCCAACGCTTGCTGGGATCTGCCTCTCTATGTGTGATTGGACCGGTTGCCAAGTCCCCCTGGTCCCCAGCTTTCTCCTCTCAAATAGGAATAACAGCATCAGCCACCAGCGTTATTTGAGGAGACGGGGAAGATCTTGCAGATAAAGCGCCCAGCGCTGTGCTTAAAGCATTAAATGCACAGACGTTATTTCTTTTCCATCTGACCTCTCTCTTTCTTAAGCTCACTGGATCCAGAGACAGGAGCAAAATAATTGGAAACGGGAGGAGGGTTGAAATGCTGTTCTCTGGGAACGGACTCGGGTCCTCTGGCAAGGACGGTAGTTAACTGATGGAGACCCACCTTGCCCTCCGGCTGGGCAGAGATCAGAGGTGCCTTGGAGAAGAGCTTCTCAAGCAGAGCTGCTGAGGAAGAAACACCCAGAGAGATTGTAAAAAAAACCAGTGCTGTGCATATGCCCCAGAGCTGACTCAGCTGGCCTGGGATGGGCCAGGTGGAGCTAGAGGCTTGCATTGCTGTGGAAGCTGAGTTTAAGGTGATGGGGGACGGGGAGCGGGGAGATCTTATCCCACAAAGCGGGGGCCCCTCCTGGGAGGCCAGCTACTTATTCCCCACGATGGTCCCCTCGGGACCGCTCCCTGGGGTCACCAGAGTTGTTTCGGGGGACGTCCAGTCCTCCCGCGTGGTCCCCAGAAGCCCAGGGGGCAGGTGGGTGGGTGGAGGAGGGAGGCCTCTGGGTCTCCATGTCTCTGGGTCCCCAGATCCTTCCCATATTTCAGTGAGAAGAGCTGGGCCAGACCCATTGTCTCGTACAGACTCCAACACCCAAGAGCTGCTTTTCCACCGTGTACAAACTCTGAAACGCCCTTTCCCACAGACACGGCAGCCCTTCAGACCGCTTGTCCACATACACATGTAGTCGCGGACAGATTCAGAGACGCACCTATTTACAAGCACATGTCAAAGATTGTGAATGGCCTGAAACGGTCTCCTGCTTGCAAAATAGGGAGTTGCCTGCTATGGTGTCTTGGAGCCTGGTAGAAAACATGAGATTTTTGGGTCAGGGGCAAGAGAATACAGGTTCTTTCCTTTCCTTTCATTTCCTTGTCTTATCTTCTTCACCTGCAGCATATGGAGGTTCCCAGGCTAGGGGTCGAATCGGAGCTGCAGCTGCCCGCCTGGACCACAGCCACAGTAATGCAGGATCTGAGCTGCATCTGCGACCTACACCACGGCTCGCAGTAATGCCGGATACTTAACCCACTGAGTGAGGCCAGGGATTAGAACCTGTATCCTCAGGGATGCTAGTCGGGTTTGTTACTGCTGAGCCACAACAGGAACTCCTGAAGGTTTATTCCTAACAGCAGTCACGGTTGCTAGAGTATCAGCATTTTGGTGCCAGTTCTCTGAGCCCTAATTCCCACAGGACGTGGGAACAGCAGAGGACGCGGTAACACCCTGCACAGCGGTGACGTCAGAGGGAGGAGCCCTGAGCTTAGGACACGGAGCCTCACAGTAGGCGGAAACCTGTCTGCCTGGGGTCGGGGAAGATGCTAATTCTATCTACCGAGGCTGTTAGCTCTACAGCATCCTGAATAGAGTCCTGAACCGAGGGCATCAGCGCCATATCCGCGAGCTGTGCAGAAACATGAGATCCATGAAGAGTTATCTCCTAACGCTACGTCCCCAGACCTGCATCCCTGTAGTCTGACACACACGTCAACACAGACACATGGACTCACTTCAACCTGCACAGTATCACCAACCTACAAACATCCATGAAGCTTAGGAAATGCTTGGGCAGGGTCTGGGCCAGTGCCTTTCTTGCTTATATAAACCAAGAATGTCTGGCTTGATTCTCACATTGACCTGACAACAAGACTTCTAGTGCAAAAATCTGGTCGCTTCCCGCTCCCCTTCCCTCCCTTCCTTTCTTCCTTCCTCTGGCCCCTTCCTTCTGGGTGTGGGAGGGGCCTAGCATTGACAATATCTAGTTCTTATCCTCTGTCCACTTACGAAAATTCTTTGGGCACCTCCTGGGAGCCCTGACCTGGGTTTAACGCTCTTGAGGAACCTCCATCACCAGCCACAGGAGAGGATGGGACTTGCCTTCTCCAGCCCCCGCTCACATCCCCACATGTGCCTACACCCCTGTCAGCCATCCAGACCCTCCCCCCAACCCCTGCCCTGTGAAGTTTTAAAATACATTATGACAGTGTGTTCATGATACTGGTACCCAGGCAGATGTAAAATAGAGATGCAGAGAGCAGAGGGTGGTATTATGTTTAAAGTAAATCTCCTGAATACACCCCGTCCCAATACACAGAGGAAACCAGTCTGACTAATTCTATTCACTGTTCTGAATTTTATTTTGGTGCCTGCACCGTCATTCTAAGTACGCCCAGACCTTTATTTCATGGTGTGTCAACTCTGGACAGTGCAGTGTACATTGACTTCCTCCTATGAAAAGGGATCAGTTTAGCGTACTTCCTCTCCCTTGGCTTTTGCCCCTGTCCTAGTTTTGTTATATTACTTTTATATTACAGTTCTTCCACTGGGTATCCTTACGAAACTGACAGCCCTAACCTGGCCAGAACACAGACTGGGACTTGAACCCACGTGCCGGGACTCGAACCCAACCTAAAGGCAGATTGGGACTTAACCCCACAGTTTTAAATTGGAACTACTCACCCTGTGCCTGTACTCACTAGGGTTCAGGTTCTTCATGCCTCCGAGCAGAAGGAATTCGGTGAGAGACAAAGTGACAGGCAAGAAACAGATTTATTAGGATAGGATGCTTGTGAGAGACGCAAGCGGGCAGCCAAGGAATCTTCTGCCCTGAGGATCTGGTGGGCCACAGTTTTCTCATCCAAGGGGAGGCGGGGGTTGCAAAGGCCCTCCCCTTCCTTTCTGGTAGTAGGAGGTCCTCTTTAGTATCCAGTAAGTTGTGTATTCAGATCAGCTGAAGCGTGGGCCTCAAACTCTTGCCCAGGGTCTGAATCTGAATGCGGGCCTCATCGCACCCCCCCCCCCAAGCATCTGAGGCAGTTCTCACACCTCCACTGGTCAAGCAAGCCTGCCTTGTTCCGATGGCTTTCTTGACCTCACAGTGGTCTCCCAACATCCCCAGGTTTCCCTCTTTATCTGTGATCCCCGATGGGGACTTCTGCAACCACCTGTGCCTGCTCCATCCCTGTCACTTATTACATAATTTGTTTAAACCCTGATATGCACTGTTGCATCAGCTTTGCGTGATGTCCCCAGGCTGCCCACTCTGGCAGAAGAAGAGGAAAAAAATGGTTTTTGACCCTCCTCTCCGCCCCAGCTGCCCAACCCCATGTTCTGACTTCTTTTCTAGGATCAAATTCTTTAACTTTATCAAGTACATTATCAAGTCCTTTTACTTTATGAACCTCTTCTCCACAATCCAGCTTTGAGGCGGGCGCCGTGTCTGACTGGCCTTAGTCGCCAGTGCCTGGCTCAGGGCCCGCTCCGGGCAGGTGCTCAACACACATGCGCAGAACAAATGCACCGTGGACTAAAGAGCAGTGAATGAATGGGCCTCACAACACAGGACCCGAGCACAGTAGGCCCTCAGCAAATTGTTATTAAAGTTGGCCAAAGAGGCCTTGAAGGCTGGTTCATGATGTCTCCATGTCCTAGTTGGCTTCCTCCACCACACACACACACACACACACACACACACACACACACACACACGAGGATCTTTCCAGAACACTTGTAAAGTCTGAAGAGGTCCTGCTTTAGCATAGTTAAAAAGCTCTGCTCTAGGCACCAAGTCCCTCACGCTCAAAATGCACACTCCCAGGACCCTTGCCCACTAACCCCCCCAACACACACACCTCACTCCCCTCCACTCTCTAACCTTCCCCCTTCTGCCCCCCAACACACACACAGCCCTGGGTAGACACACCAGGACTCTCCTGGTACTCAGCAACCTTCTCAGCTTCCCACTGCAATTTCAAAAGATGCTGATCTTTGTCAGCTGCATTAATGAATCACAGTCCAGGAGGCGCCAACCTTCCTAAAAATATCTGAGAACCCTCAGTGCAGAGAGAGAGGCTGTGAGGGCGCATGTATCCTGAGGGAGCCAGCTCGCCCAGCCTTGGCTACCGGGGCCACCCCTCACCACCCCCCAAATGCCCCATACCCACTTGCTCTGAGCCCCCCCAAACCTGAATGGGCAAGTGCAGAGCCAGGGGCTTCCCAGAGAGGCTTCAGCCCCCCTCTCCACATTCTAGATGGGGAAACTGAGCCCCAGAGGGGGAAGAAGCAGAGGCTGGGACCTCTGGTTTCCAGCGAGGGGCTCTGCAGAGTGCTGTCTCTGGGTCAGCAGCCAGCTGGGGGTGGGGAAGAGGGGCCTCCTTTGTCTGGCTGGGCTGGGCTAGGCTGGCCCTGGACTGAGTTCTGTTCTGATGGGGCCTCAGCAGCCCCTGCAACCCCCCAGATCTAATAAAGAGCTCCTCAGGCAGAAGCGGTTCATCGGTACAGGTTGGGGGGTGGTGGGAAGAGGGCTCGGGGTCTCCAGGCCAAGATGGAGTTACCCTCTTACAGCAGATTTAAGCTTCTCAAGCAGGGAGACTGGGCGTGGCCCCAAGGTGGAGGGCAAGGGGGTTTAAACTTAGTTCTGCTCCAGAAAGAAGCGAGACCATTCCTTCGAAATTCCCGCACAGGATCGCTGCTTAGACCTCACCCCCACCCCCACCCCAGACCTCGTCATTGAACCCTCCAGGTCTCCCTGGCAGCCCCAGCCTTGTGTCTCCAAGTGTGGCCCCAGGACCAGCAGCAGGCTTTGGGAGCTTGCCGGAAATGCAGACTCTCAGGCCCCACTCCCAGACCAGCCGGATCAGATCCCCAAGCGGTTCTTAGGCCCACTGGAGTTTGGGAAGCCCTGGCCTGTGGAACCACGTAGTGTCAGGTCACAGCCCGCGGTGACACCTGTGATTGACTGCACATGAGCAATATTATTAACTAGCTGGGAGGGAGGCGGGGAGGGCTGGTCTCAGGGAGGAGAGATCCCTAAGATGGCAAATCCAAGTGCAAAGTAGAAGCTGCTACCCAGCCCCTCGGGGGGAACCAGGTTCGTAGAATGATTGATTGAATCTGGGGGAGCTAAAGGATGGGAGATGCTGTCTGGTGCTGCCGTTTCCTGAGCCCGGAGCTCCCCTGCAGCCTCTCCAACAGCTGCTTTCTGGTCCCGGCTTGGGCTCCCACCATGATGGGGAGCTCACCACCTCGCAGGCGGGCCGTGGCGGGGTGGACAGCTGTGACTCTGCAGCCCCCTCACGTGGAGCTGGCCCGCCCTCCAGCCCTGGGGCCCTCAGGGCTGCCAGTAACCAGGCCTGTCCCTCCTGGGGTCGGCAGCGCCCTGTCGCTTTACTTTATCTCGTTCCAGAAATAGTCTTTCTATTTGTGTGTGGAGAGTGATTTTATGGGTGGCGGTGTGGACGAGGCCTCCGGAGGCGGAACTTCTGCCAGGAGGATTCACGGCGCTGGCCTCGCGTTCCTCCTTCCTCTGGCCTCCAGACAAGCGGGCCCCAGGCGGGCTTGGGGAAGTCGGAGGCACAGGGAGGGGGTGCCTCCACGGGCTTTTCCAAGCTGCAGATGCCACGGTGCCCAGCGAGGGCCCAGGTGCTCGGGATGGCGGTGGGTGGGTGAATGTCACCCCTCGCTCCGGGCAGGGCCCGGGGGAGCGTCGTGGTGGGGGGGGGCAGGGCTGAAGAAGCCTGTCCCGAGGAGCCCTGTGGGGACAGCAGATGTGCACAGCATGGAAGACCCCACCCTCGGGTCCTCCCTGTGCTTGCCGCGGGGCTCCGCACACCTCCACCTGCCCACCCCTCAGGCCTCGAACTCGAAACTTCCAGGGCTGAGCTCATCCTCCCCCCGACCCCCGGCACTGCTGTTACCCAGAGTCCAAGCAGCAAACCGGGGTCACCTTCCGTCTGTCCCCCTGCTCCCTCCCCCTTGCCTCCTCCGCGCCTCTCACCGGGTTCTGTGAATTCTGTACTTGTGGTGGCAGGGCTGTGAGGAGTGGGAAACCCTGGTCTCAGAGCCCAGGGACACTGTTCGGGTCCCAACTTGTCACTGACTCACTGAGGACCCGGGGAAGGTTCTGATCGCTCTGTGAAGCTTTGCTCTGTCTACACAGTGACACCCTCTACAGGCCCCTGGAGCTGGGTTACCGCAGGCCCACGGTGACAAATGGAAGCCACTAGGCGTGTGTGGCTCTTTAAATTAAAATTCATTACAATTGCACAGAAGAAGAATTCAGCTCTTCCATCCCGCTAGCCACATTTCAGAGGCCCAACCTTTGGCTACTGGCCATTGCGTGGAACAGTGTGGTTTTATAACACCTCTGTCATCCCGGAAAGTGCTAGCAGACAATGCGGTTCCACAGCCCAGTGAATTTGAATGAGCCTAGGAATCACCCGTGCTCTTGTTAAAAAGCAAATTCTGACTCAAAGGCTGGCGGAGGGGCAGATTCCGCTCCTCTAACAAGCTCCCCGGCGGTGCTGTGGCTGTTAGGCTGAGCCTCGCACTCCGAGTATCAGAGGCCTAGATGGTGCTGTTCATTGCGGGTGGGGGGTCGGCAGCATCAGCACCAGCTGGCGGCATCTTAGCAATGCAGAGTTTCAGGCCACCCTCTTGGCCTGCTGGATCAGAAGCTCTGAGGGCCCAGGAATCTCTGTTGTGGGTATTGCTTTGTTTTGTTTGCCTTTTGTCTTTTTAGGGCCGCACCCGCAGCATATGGAGGTTCCCAAGCTATGGGTCGAATTGGAGCTGCAGCAGCCGGCCTACATCACAGCCACAGCAACGTGGGACCTAAGATGCATCTGCGACCTACCGCACAGCTCACGGCAACCCGGGATCCTTAACCCACTGAGCGAGGCCAGGGACTGAACCCGCATCCTCATGGATACTAGTCGGGTTTGTGACCACTGAGCCATGAAGAGAACTCCCAGGGATCTGAGTTTTAACAGGCCCTCCAGGTGAGTCGTATGCACATTCGAGTTTGAGACCCTTGAGCTCATCTGGGGTTCCAAGAAATAGCTGCTGGAGTTCAAGGACGTCACTTCTCTCCCAAAGCATGTCCTGCTAGGTCCACACTTGCCAGCTTGGGGCAATGAATCCTTGTGTCACTTCCATCAGGGCTGCATCCTGCTCCCTGGGGCTCAGGAAGAGAAGACGGACAGCAGCAGCAGGCCCGGCCTCAGACCGTGGCCTTGTCCTGAGCTCGTTTTGCAACTGGAGCTCCAGACAGCCGCTCATCGTCACTTCCCCCCAGCAGCAGGCCCCGCGTTCTCGGTGGGAAGGTACAGAGCCACAGTGTCCAGCCAAGGACAGCTGCTCACTTTCGAGCCTGCACTCCAGGGGGAGGGCGGGCCTCCCCCCGCCTGGCTCACTTAGAGGACTCAGACCATGCGGCCCAGAGCAGGGCTAGCCTCCCGCTCTCAGTGCCAGCTGCCAACAGGGATTAAAGCGGGGGCAGGCCCACACCCAGCCCGGGATCCTGATCACTAGCAGCCCGCAAATACTGCAGGCACACTCCCGTGTGGCCCGCCACTCGCTGTGGCTGCAGCCCCTGGCCTGCAGCCTTTCATTCCCGCCGTGATGGCTCCTCCACCAGACTGACCAGACATTTCCCAGGCCACTGCTGCCTGCCACCCCTGTCCACTTGTCATACAGCCTAGAGATACCTCTGAATGCCCTGGCCTCTGCCAGCCCCCCCTCGACAATTACTGACCTCGGCAGAATTGAATCCCCTGCCACGCACCGCACCCTGACCCAGGGGTGCCACGGAGACCCCCTCTGGGGCCTGGTCTTGACAGGTATGGCAGCCTGAGAATAGGCTGGCGTAGGCAGCCCGGGCACCGGTCCCCTTCCCTAGGCAGGCCCGTCATGCCCATGGGCCTCTCCCAGCATGCCACGCGCGTCTGATACCAGCGGCAGTTATCTTGCCGGAAGGGGAGTGTGGAATCGCTGACCCGATTCCACCTGCACGGAGCAGGACCCTCCGGGTCAAGGCAAGACAACCAAGCCGGCCGGAGGGACAGAGACCGGTTGGAGGCCACACAGTGAGCCGGACGCAGAGCCAGGCTTGGACTAGGGTGCTCTCTTCCCCCCTGCCCAAGACTCCTAAGGGAGAGTCAGACCCACGCCGGCTGTCAGTGGGGGCCCTTTGCCCACCGCTGGGCGCCGTGCTTCCGAGGATCCGCTAATGAAGAAAGCTTATAACTCTCCAAGGTCATGCAGCTAACGAGCGGCCTCCTGCCCCGACAGGAACTCTGGGCCCTTGGGGCTGGACAGGGCCGGTTTCCCAGGACAGGGAACCCTCTGCGGCTCTGACCGGAAGGCTCAGGTTGGCCTTCCCGTGGCGGCCAGACTTCGGCTCCGTGTGGTCGAGCTGCAGCTGTTTCGCTGTAACCGTCACGGAGTCCTCACCCTCTGTGGTCCCCACCGCACCCGTGTGGGGCTCTCAGAGTCACAGACAGTGCTGGACTGACCTCAGTGGGCGGCCAAGTGCTCTGCTTCCCAGCCCAGCCTCTGAACTGCCCAGGGATCTGTAGCCCCCCAGCGCTCCGCGTTTCCGCCCTGGCTGTCCCAGTGCTCTCCGAGTCACATAGAGCCACGCGGCCCCAGCCCTTGGTGCAGGAAGAGGAGGGGGACAGGGCCTCTGAGTATACTGCGCTCGGGCATAGACGCTGCTCTCGGGTCTCCTTTTCCTCGTCCCGGGGGACTCCTCGCTACCCTTCTATCCCCGTGGGGCCCTGAGGACAGAGATGGTGTTTCTCCTGCTTTGTCTCCCTCTCAGAATCTCCTGACGCCGTGAAATTCACATTTATTGGGTGCCCGCTTGTGCCGGAAACTACCCTGGCCACCATCACATATATTCACTTAATCCTTTTAATAACCCCATCTGATGAATGTTATTAGCGCACTTGACAGATGAGGAAACTAAGATTTAGAGAGCTGACATCACTGGGAGAAGGTCACCTCCTTGGTAAGTGACTGTGCTAGGATTCAAACCCGTGTGGGCAACCCCTGGGTGCGAGTCCTCTCTGCAGGCCAAGCCATAGCCCACTTACGGGGCTGTTTCTGGATAAGCTTGGGGCACCTGGCCTGGCCAGTCAAGCTGATTGCGACTAGACTGAGGCCAGGCTCAACAGGGCACTGCCAAGGAAGGCCTGTCGAGAGCTGTGTGTCCACAGGCTAGCCAGAGGGCACCAGCCCCAGAGACCTCTGTCCCCACCCCCATCTCCTCCCCAGCTGCTTGGACAGTGGGGCCCAAGGATGGCTGGCAGTGCTGAAAGCCAAACAAAGGGGTCGCAGTTAGTCAGACACTTCCTCGCTGCACAAAGCCCTGCTTCCCCACCGGACACAGGACCCCAAAGAATGCTTGGAATGTGGTCAGGGCCAGACGGCTGCCTGCAGACGTGGAGAGGCTGGCTTTGTGCTCAGTTTGCCCAGATGATTGACCCCAAGTTAGAAAGGTTACTCGCTGACCTATGACCCTGCCCTCTTACCCCAGAGTTGGAGGGGGATGGGGGAGGTGTGAGCTGGGCCTCCCTCTCCTGGCTCCTCCATGCCAGTGGGATGGGGCCCCAAGTTTGCAGCAGCTTCAGGAAAGAGAAGAGGGAGACCCGTCCCGACATGAGCTCACACAGTCCCCAAGAGATTGAAGTCAACCCTGCAGACAGGTCCGGCCCCCTCCTCCCCAGGGCAAGGGGTCCCCCGTGATCATTCGCGGAGTGGCCCGCACAGTCTCCCGTGGGCAGGGGCAGAGCCAGGCCCCACCTCACCTGCTGCTCCAGCGCCGGGCTGCTCTGCCGGGCAGGGCCCCCCCAACCTGGGTGCCCGCACGGCCCACAGCAGATGGAAATCCCTGCCCTCACGGGGTTGCGTTCTAGCGGAGAGGCAGGCGGCCCCAGGCCTAAGGAAATCAGACATGAGACGCGCTGTGGAGAAAAAGGAAGCCAGGGCTGCCTGCCAGCCAAGGTGGACAGGGCGGTGGAGGTCAGGAAAAGAGATGTTTGCTGAAGACGTGAAGGACTTGAGCCTGGTGTGGAAGAACATTCCAGAACAAAGGAACAGTAAGACCAAAGACTCGACTCACTTGTTCACTCAGGGCCCAGCCCGAAGAGCAGAGTCAGGCTCCTCGGACAGAGGTCAGGAGGTCATGGGGACAGAGCGCGTGCTGGCCTTTGCAGGGCCTCGACATTCCCTCATGTGACATGGGTGTCCTTGAGCGGTTTTGGGCAAAGGCGCACTGGGGCCAGCCTCGCGGGTTTTAACAGGAGCCTCTGCGGCCGCGTGCAGCCTGGCGGCCAAGGTGGCGAGCGAGGAAGCAGGGTTGCGCGAGGGGGCTCCTAGGTCTGGTCACCCTGAGCACACCCTGCCCACATCTCTCGCCCACGCGGCAGCCTGTCCCCAGGGCCTGGGGTTGGCCATTGCTAGGGCGACATCCATCCCACACTCAGTGGAACAGGCGAGGCCCTGTGTTGGGGGACAAGACAGACGGAGAGCCCCCTGCTGATGGGGAAACAGGCCAAGACGGCCTCTCCCAGATCCCAGCCCTGGAGCTCAAGGCTGAGACCTCCCTGGGGACACACCCATTCCGCTGGCCTTGGGCCTGCCTGCCTCTGTGCCCCCAAGAGGCCGTCTTGGATGCTCTAAGGCTTAGCCTCCAGTCCAGCCTGTGACTTGAGGACCCCAGTGCCCACTTCCGGGGTCACAGGCAGAGCTGGGCCAGTGTTCGAGAAACAGTGGGCCTCGTCTGTGGTCAGCGGAGTCAGGAGGCTGTGGTCGCGGCGGCGTGGTTGGTGAGGATCTTAGCAGACGTGCAGTCAGCGCCCGGCCCGGCCGGGGGCAGCTGAGTGAGTGAACGTGAAAAGGAGGGAAGAAAGGGGCCTGTGTCCACACAAAGCAGAGAAGCCTTTTCAGCTTGCCTGTGACTCACTCTTCCTCAGCAGAAAACTGTTTTTTCCTTCAAAATCACAGACTTCCACCTTCAGACAATAATGTGTTCTCAGGAAGTTGCACGTTTTGTTTTTCTGTGCAAGCTGCTGGGGAGAGGATTTGTTTTAGAAACACTTTCCTGTAAAGGGGTCTCGGCCATGCTGCCCCCCTCCCACCCCCCGACCAGGCTGATTGCCAAATAAGGTGGTCCAATTTGGCAAGTCAAAACACAGGAAGCAGATAAAAATTTGAATCTCAGTTGAACAACAAATAACCGTCTTAGCCTAAGTACATCCCACATGCTATTGGGGATATACTTAGACTGAAAGAATTCTTCACTTATCTGAAATTTGAATTTTTAACCTGTATTTTATTTGGCCACCTGTCTCCAAGTTCATTGACTATGCCACTCCTGGCCACTAGCCCCAGGTGCTCTTGAGGTCCCTCCTAATTTCACTGACGCCAAGAGGAGGTCCCCTGGCCACTGGCCCCGCTTTGCCTGTGTCCCTGGAAACGGGCACTGGGCCCTCAAGTCACAGGCCAGACTGTGGCTAAGCTTTATTTTATTTATTTATTTATTTGTTTGTTTGTTTATTTTTTTGACCTTTTTAGGGCCGCACCCGTGGCATATGGAGGTTCCCAGGCTAGGGGTGGAATAGGAGCTGCAGCCGCCAGCCTACACCACAGCCACAGCAATGCCAGATCTGAGCCGAGTCTGTGACCTACACCACAGCTGACAGCAATGCCGGATCCTTAACCCACTCTTCGAGGCCAGGGATTGAACCTCGTGGGTACTAGTTGGGGTCATTACCGCTGAGCCGCCATGGGAACTCCGTGGCTAAGCTTTAGAGCAGCCAAGAAACCAGACTGCACACAGGCCTTCAACCTTGCCCTGCCCCATTTGCCCCCCTGCTTTCTTCCAATTCCAGGAAAGACTGACAGGTAGTCCTGTTCCCGCCCCTGACAGTCCCCCGCCCCGAGGTTACGACCCTCAGTCTGGTCTTTAAGGGGGAGCTCTAGTCTAGCCATGACCCCTGTGCAGGGCTTTCTGGTTTCAGCCTCAGGGAGGTAACCCTTTTTTAGGGGGCAACCCGGGATCCACCCTGAATTTGTCGCTGGGTCGTGCTGCACAGCTGCAGGCTCCTCCAGGCTGCTGGACACCACAGTCTGCTCCTCTCACCCTGGCTTCTACGGTTCGTGAAAGAGGGGTTTTCTCCTGCCCTTCTGGAGGCGAACCCGAATCTGGACAGTTGCTTCCATTTTACTTATTTTTATTTTTCTGTCTTTTTAGGGCCGTACCCATGGCACATGTAAGTTCCCAGGCTAGGGGTCAAATCAGAGCAGTAGCTGCTGGCCCACATCACAGCCACAGCAACGTGGGATCCGAGCCATGTCTGTGACCTACATGGCAGCTCACGGCAACGCCGGATCCTTAACCTGCTGAGTGAGGCCAGGGATTGAACCTGCGTCCTCATGGATGCTAGTCGGGTTTGTTACTGCTGAGCCACGATGGGAATCCCCCCCTGATTCCATTTGGAAGCACTACATTAAGAGCTCTGGGAGGCGTTCCTGTCGTGGCTCAGTGGAAACGAATCTGACTAGGAACCATGAGGTTGCAGGTTCGATCCCTGGCCTTGCTCAGTGGGTTAACGATCCGGCATTGCCGTGAGCTGTGGTGTAGGTCACAGATGTGGCTCGGATCTTGCAGATGTGGCTCGGATCTCGCATTGCTGTGGCTGTGGTGTAGGCCAGTGGCTACAGCTCCAATTCATCCCCTAGCCTGGGAACCTCCATATGCCGCGGGTGCGGCCCTAAAACAACTAATAGACCAAAAAAAAAAAAAAAAAAAAAGGGAGCCCTGTGATATGCATTTTTCTGAGTCTATGGAGCCTAGAGCAGGTGAAACACCTCTCTTCCATTCACCACCGGTGAAAGATCACCTCCAGGCCAACTCACCTAGAAATGCTCTCAAGACACCTGCTTGCAGCCTGGCCCGGCTTGGCTTGGGCAGGTAAAGACACAGAGAGGTTCCACAGTGGCCTCAGGAGCTCAGGCTGGTGGGGGAGCGATGGATAAATGTCTTATCACCTTGCGGTATTTCCAGGCTTGCCATGGGAGGGGGGCTGCCCAGGCTGAGAAAGCAGGGTGGGCTTCTCAGAGGAGGCAATGCTGAACTGAGTCCCCAGAGCTTAAGAAGATTCTGCTGGGGAAGGAGAGAAGAAAGCGTGTTTCAGAAAAAGGAGCAGATGGACAAAGGCCTGGAGGCTTGGAAGCCAGTAGCTCTCTGAGCCTGAGAGGTCTGGGGGGTGGGTAAGGCTGGGGTGGGCAGCCCCCCTCCCATGGCAAGCCTGGAAATACCGCAAGGTGATAAGACATTTATCCATTGCTCCCCCACCAGCCTGAGCTCCTGAGGCCACTGTGGAACCTCTCTGTGTCTTTACCTGCCCAAGCCAAGCCGGGCCAGGCTGCAAGCAGGTGTCTTGAGAGCATTTCTAGGTGATGGAAGGCCTCAGATGCCAGCTGGGACCTTGGATTTCATGCTATAGAGCCTCAGGAGGGCAGAGTTCAAGGCTAGACCAGAGCTCATGTGCGCTGAGAGAGGAGCAGCGAGACCACTGGGGTGGGTCCAGTTCTGGGGCGGGGACCTGCCTCCTTCTCCGCCTGCATAGCCCAGTCTGCATGGAGCCCGAGCTCCGGGTTTGCTAAGTCGACGTGGGTCAGAACAGACAAGAAGCTTTGCCCCTTAATAAAGAAAGAGATGAGGAGTTCCCCGTCGTGGCTCAGCGGAAACAGATCTGACTAGGAACCATGAGGTTGTGGGTTCGATCCCTGGCCTTGCTCAGTGGGTTAAGGGTCCGGCATTGCTGTGAGCTGTGGTGAAGGTTGCAGACGCGGCTCGGATCCCGCGTTGCTGTGGCTGTGGCGAAGGCCGGCAGCTACAGCTCCTGTTAGACCCCTAGCCTGGGAACCTCCATATGCCACGGGTGTGGCCATAAAAGGACAAAAAGCCAAAAAAAAAAAAAAAAAAAAGAAAGAAATGAAAACTAAGCCCTGACTCTGGAGACAACTGTCCTTCACACCAGGAGCCCCTTCCTCAGGCTGCACCCCTTTTTCTCCAGCCCTCCCCTGCCCGCTGTGTTTGTCCAGCTCTGGGCCTGGAGCCCCCTCCCCTCCCGCGTGGCCTGAGCCCCGGGTCACTGCTTGCTCCCAGACTCCTGGAGCCCGAGGCCTGCCCCGCGGCCCGGCCCCCAGGCCCCTTTCTTCCTGCCGAGCGCTCCCCGCCTTGTCCGGCTTTGTGTCCTTTTTCCTGTGCCCGAGCCATGCCAGCGCTACTGCCCGGGTTCTCTCCAGGGGTCATTCACCGAACTGAGACTGGCGCCACGGACTGGAAAAAACAGAGTTCCTGGAACCCTCGGAACCCCTAGGACTGCCTCCTGGTGAGGCGGCAGGGCGGCGGAGACCCTCCCGCCTGCTTTCTCCTGGACCTGGCAGGACCCTCGTCCTGACCCACAAGGACGCGTGATCTGGCCCTGGGCCCACGTTCACCGCACCTTCCCAGGGGGTCTTTCTCAGCAGCCAGCCCGAGGGGCCAGAGGCAGTGCTGCTCCCGGGGGCCTGGGACCGAGCACAGGTCACTGAGTCATGTGGCCCCCTCTGCTGGGCTTCTCCTTGAAGAGGCCAGAGTGGCTGAGAGCAGGACCGCAGGCCACTCCCTCTGGGTCCCTGCTCCCCTCGTCTTAGCACCAAGGAACCCAGGCCCAGAGGGGTTAAGCCATCTCCTGAAGTCACTGAGCTGATAAGAGTCAGGCCTGGGACTCAGGACTTCTGGCCGTCACACCAGTGCCTTTTCCTCTCTCTGCCAAGTGCTGAATTGGTCCTGAAGTAGGTTCCCTCATGGCGGGGGCGGGGTGGGGAGTGAGGGCACAGCGCAGGTCCCAGGGGAGGCCCTGGGCAGCACGGCTCGGGCCTGGTCCTGCGGCCAACTTCTTATGTGGTTCCCGTCGGGCTCTTTCCTGGCCCAGCCACCTCCTTCCAGCTCAGGACACCAAGATTTCCCGGTTGGGGCTGCTTTCAAGAGTCTCTCTTGGAAGTTCCTGTCACGGCTCAGTCAGCGGTTAATGAACCCAACTAGTATCCATGAGGATGCGGGTTCGACCTCTGGTCTCGCTCAGTGGGTTAAGGATCCGGCGTTGCCATGACCCATGGTGTAGGTGGCAGATGTGGCTCAGATCCCGCGTGGCTGTGGCTGTGGTATAGGTCGGCAGCTACAGCTCCGATTCGACCCCTAGCCTGGGAATCTCCATATGCTGCGGATGTAGCCTTAAAAGACAAAAACAAAAAAAGTCTCTCTTTGACCAAACTCAAGTCAGGCTGCCCTGGGTTCTCCCTTCAGCAAGGCCCTGGCATTGGGGCTTCGGTATCCATCTCTGCATTGTCCACTTTTGGTAAGAATCTTGCTAGGTCGGCTCAGCCAGAATCTTCCATCGGTGATGTCTGACCACCGTCAACATCAGATGGGGTCCCTCATCCCCCAAACACCTCCGAGTGTGTCGCCACCCTAGCCTGCCTCCAGCAAGAGTCCTGGTAGGTGGGTTTAGCCGGATCCCCAGCACCCCTGAAGTTTCCTTAGTACTTTCCGTCTGCTGATACCCTTGCTTCTTAGCTATAATTTCCCACTTTTCCTTATTTGGAGTTGAACCCAATCTCTCTCCCCTGCTACAAAGCTCCACTGCAGTGGTCCCTCCACCTGTTTTTTTTTTTTATAGTCTTTTTTCTTATGGTCACTATCCCTGGTGTGACAGTCTGCTGAATAAAATCCTCCTTAGCATTCTTTAGCAAGTGATGCAATCATTATTCAACACCTCTGTTTCCATCAGAACCCCTCCCACTGCCCTCTGCCATTACAGATCCAGGCCATGGGGCTATAAGGACTCCTGATTTAGGTCTTGGTATAGCCCTAAGACTTTGAAATTATTTTCCCAGCCCTCCTTTACACCAGGCCTGTGATTTATAACTCTAAGTTTGTTACAAGGGGAGACACCACGATGTCGTGGAAAAAAATAAAAAAACAGAACCTTGTCATCTACCCTGAGGTCTTATTTTGGCTCCATCAGTTAGTAGCTGTGAGATCTGGGTCAGGTCACTCAAGTTCTTTGAGCCTCAGTATCCTTACCTGTAAAATGGTCAGAATTATTGAGGATTTAATGAAACAATGAAGAAAAGTACCTGGAATATAGAAGGTCCTCGATAAATGGCACAAATTACTGTAACCGGCTCCCTCTTCCCATTTCCAGTGGGGAGCTAGAAGCCCGGGTCTGCTCTCAGGCTGTCCCACCCGGGGGGACCCAGGCCTTGCCCAGGAGTCTGTGAACAGGCTCAGGAAGCCACAGCTCTAAGGCTTCAATTCTGCCCTTGGCACTTCTAAATGCTCCCGGCCACCCCCAAGGGAGCAAAGTTGCCCATGCAGCCTGCCTGTCACCAGCACATCCATGACTCCAAGGCCCCCGGGGCCAGGACCCACTGCTGACCATCGAAGCACAGGGGATGTGGAAGGCAGAGTAGTGTCCCCCAAAGATATCAGGTCCTGATCCCAGGGAGACCCGGAACCTCAGGCTCGTGATCATTTTAATCCTGAGACCCACATCATTCAGCAGGTTTTGGGTTACCATTTTGAAGATAGAAAAGCTAAGATTTGGCAGTTTCTCCCAAAGGCCTAGGTCAGGGTAAAACAGCCATTCTAAAGGAGCCCCACCTCCTGGGTTCTTGCTTGTGGAAGCTTAAGCACACTCCCTGTTGTCAACTCAGTAAGTAGCCCATGGGTTTCCCTTTCCTGTTCAGCTCTTGGCTTAAGTTATTTTTCTTCTTCTGATCTGCAAGCAACAAAACCAAGTAATTTTCTCATAAAAATAATGAGCAAAACCCGGATTCCAGAGAGCCTCCAGTCAGAGCCAGTGTAACTTCAGGCTTCTCAGGGGACCCAGTGTTCCTGGCCCAGTCGGAGCGAGGAGAGCCAAGACCTTGCCACTGCGTGTCGGCCTGGCTCGTGGTTGGGTTTTCTAGGAGATGAAATGTGAGCAGAAGACCAGTGTCAGCAATCAAAGCCTGCTGGACACCTGATGCTGTTTTGAATGCCGTGGAGAATGCAAAGCCAGGTCCTTTCTGTATGTGCTGCCCTCAAAAATTCGGAGGAATGTCATGTTCACAGCCGGGAAAACAATTGCACTGATTAATTGTGCTTCTGTTTATCTCCAGACTTCTGAGAGCTTTCCAGTGAGGCCACCTGCCAGACGGAAGTGCTGTCACACACGCAGCTTCTTGGTGCAAACTGCAAGCCAGACTTGTGAGACTCCAGCTAGCCTGCTAGAATTCCAATTCCTAAATGGCCATAATCAAAGAACAAGCTCTTAGTTATCTAGCAATTAGTTTTGGAAATAGATATGTGCACAAAATCACAATTTATGAGTTCAGCCAATTTTTCTTTTTCTGCTAAAAATATCAGCCCGTGAAAATTTCACAGCATTGCAGAAGAGACAACCCATTGCTAACTATCTACGAGCAATTTTCCCATTGTCACCTTCTTTCCACCACGCGAAGGACCCTAGGCTTGTGAGTGGGGCTGAGCTGGCCTCGGAGAGGGGTGACTGAGGGCTGGCTGCATGGCTGAGTGCTGGCTGCATGGCTGGGAAATGTGTGGCTATAGATAAGGAACACAGTCAGCCTGGGTTCGTGAGGGGACAACGACCCGGCCAGTCCCATTCAGTTGGCTCCAGGCCTTCATGTGACCGTACTCAGGGGCAGGCAGTGTCGGGCAAAGCTGGCCTCCTGGCCCCCTCACCAAAGAATCTGCTTCCTAATTCAGCAGACTCCACGTTGGGAACCTCAAGGGAACCAAGTGAGACCCTTCAGTTCAGTCCTGTGCTTGGATGGGTGCAGCTGGCCCCACCAAGGTGGACTGGAAGGAAGCTGGGGCCCTGGGTTCAAGCCCCGGCTCTGGCATTTACTAACCCTGGCAAAGTCACGGGGCCTCCTCTTGGAATCGCACGCAGACCCCTCATGTCTGCGATGGAATGCTTTGCTCGTGTTGGCCTCGCTTGGATTTTGGCCAGGATGAAATGAGAACATGGAGGGGGTGGTGGTTGTTATTACTGGCATAAAAAGAGCCACTTCCCAGCTCATTAATGTGGAAAATGTAAACGACTGGCTGGCTGAGGACAAAGGCCCCCGCCGGCCCTTCCCGTATGCCCTCCTCACCCCCATATTGTTGGGAGTTTGTTTTGATTTTTCTGGAACTTCTAGAACAATGGGTCCTGGGGCTCGGTTCTGTAGTTATTCACATCGCCAAGGATGCATTTGCTGACCTGAGGCCGCCTTCCAAGGGCAAGGGGGCTGGGGGCTGTTTACCTGGCTTTGTCCTAGAGCCCAGAAAGGCTGCCGAGAGGCCGGGCCGGGGACAGGAAGCTCAGGGCCACTACTGTGTCCGCCCCATAGCTGGAAGCCCAAGTCCAAAGCCTCCTGAGCTGATCCGAATCCATCGGCAGACTCCAAGGCAGGAAAGGCCAAGAGGTGCCCACTTCCTCCTCCTCCTCCTCCAGCAGTGACAGCCAAGATGTCTGTGGTGACACAGACGCCCCGGCCACACTCTGTTCCCACCTTACAGGTCTTACTTGTCCCTCTTTCAGCAACTCTGGAGGCCCCACTCCAAAGCCAGGCGAGGGCAGGTGCAGTCGGGAGAAAACCAAGGCGTGCCTCCTCCTGCCTCTGCTCAGGCTTGAGGCTCAAAGTTCCTGCATTATTTATTCACAGGCCCAGAGTCTTCCACATGGAGCTTTGGTCTGCGACCCCTCTGTGTCCTGAATGCCACGGCCCACCCTCAGAGCCCCGCTGCCCCCAGGGAGGACTGGAGCGGCTGAGGGATTCATTTAAAGTGTGAATGGCCATTAGGTCCCTGCTACTCACTCTTAAGGAAGGCTGCTCATTAAAAGATAACTATTTCTCGAGTTCCAGTCATGGCTCGGTAGTTAACAAATCTAACTAGGAACCATGAGGTTGCAGGTTCAATCCCCGGCCTCGCTCAATGGGTTAAGGATCCAGTGTTGCCGTGAGCTGTGGTGTAGGTTGCAGACGCGGCTCGGATCTGGCGTTGCTATGGCTTTGGCGTAGGCCGGCGGCTACAGCTCCTGTTAGACCCCTAGCCTGGGAACCTCCATATGCCACGAGTGTGGCCCTAAAAGGACAAAAGCTTAAAAAAAAAAAAAAAACTGTTTCTGAAACAGGGAAACACAAGAAGATCCTGATAGGCTATGTGGGAGGGGGCCCGAAATCTAGCCCACCCCATTCTCCTTCTGGCCAGGCTTTTCTCCCTGGATCTTTGCTCATGATCTTCCTTCTACCTGGACCCTGCCCGTTCCTCCTCTTCTTCTGTCTTCAGAGAAACAGCTAGAGACTCACCTCCTCCAGGAAGCCTTCCCTGTGCGGCTCTTCCTGCCCCTGGAGTCACAGAACAGGTGTCCCACTCTCCATGCTGCCCACGGGCCCTTCCCGAGCTGGGGATCTGATTCTAGAGGCTCTGATACTTCCCGGCCTTATGACCTTCCTTTTTTTTTTTTTTTTGGTCTTTTGTTTTTTCAGGGCTGCACCTGCGGCATATGAAGGTTCCCAGGTTAGGGGTCAAATCGGAGCTACAGCTGCCGGCCTGCGCCACAGCCACAGCAACACAGGATCCAAACTGCATCTGTGATCGACACCACAGCTCACAACAATGCCCAATCTTTAACCCACTGTGCGAGGCCGGGGATCGAACCAGCATCCTCGTGGTTGCTACTCAGGCTCATTAACCACCGAACCATGATGGGAACTCCTTTATGACTTTCTTCCTAAAGCGGGGACAGCATACCTACTTAATAGTGTTGTCAAGAGCCTGGCACATAGCAGAGGCCAACAATTATTGCTGTCCCAGATATTTTGCAGGAGAGGGAGGCTCGAATTGTGACCACAGGGTGAACCCAGGACACACTTCACAATCTAGGGATTTCTTATTCTATCACAGAAATGAAAACTGATACCATCACAGATTCTACGCTGTTTCTTGGGCCTTTCCCGCCTTCTGGGAAGCAGAACTTGTCACCAGAAGGACAATATAGGCTGAAGTTTCTGTTTCTGTTTTGCATAAAAGCAGTTGCTTTCCAAGAACTAAAAAACGCCCATTCATATCCTTTTGTTCAGTAGAAAATAAAACATGGGGTCAGAATTTCCACCAATGCACCTTTTTCGACGGGGATGTCCAGGACGGGCGGTTCTCGGGAATTCCCTGCACCGATTTGTTTGGGATCTACAGCTTCTGGACACCCTCTTTTGCCTGAAGCTCTAGCTTCAGCTCTGAGCACTCCAGAGGAAGGCCAGGCCTGGACTCATGTGTCATGCAAGTGTCCGCAAAGGTCCCAGCCCTGGGGCAACACCAATACCAGAGAACTTCACACCCAGAGTCCATGTTCGGCCGGGCACGGCCAGTCTTAATCTGGGGCCTATTTAGATGAGTGTCCTGCATACAGGAGGTGCCCATAGTGACGTGAACTAGACCAAGGGTCTAAAGAGACCCAAACTCTGTGGAATCATCAAACCCTCGGGGTGCGGACAAGGGCTAAATCATGGAGGCTAGAGAGGGTAGCTTGGGGGATACCTGAGAGCTGAGCTGGGCCCTGGAGGTGGCGGAGGTTAGGTGGGCCCGGCGTGAGGGGAGGAGAGAGCGTGTTGGGGGAGGCTCAGCGTGGAGGCCCAGCTGCGGAGTTGAGTAGGGAGGCTGCAGGGCCACAAAGAGGCCAGTAGGCGCAGAGCGAGGGGTCAGAGAGGCTAGATGTGCGAAATGGGGCCACATCACAGGGGCCGCGAGTGGCGGTCAGTGGGTAGGAGTGGGTCCAAGGCTGCATCTGGAAGGCGGAGTCGTGTCTTAAAGAAAGCTGGGCATGCGGACCCGTGTCCTGAGCTTTCTGGGGGCCAGCTGGCAGGGTAGGTGGCTGGAGGGAGGCCGCGGGTCCCGAGCTGAGAGGATAGGAACCCGGTCATCATGGGAGTGAAGACGAGAGTGTATGGCTGTCTGACAGACTCCAAGGGCACTGAGCTGGGCCGAGAGGCTGCTGTGGCCGGGACAGGAGCAGGGCCATCGGGAAGCGGAGCACGCCGGTACAGAAGAGGGCGTCGACCCGGTGGAGACAGCTGACGTCATCACACGGATCCGTCCCTGAGTTGCACACCTAAGTCAGGGCGCCCTCGGCCAAAGGAGCTGCAACGAAGTGCCACTGCGGACTCGGGTGAGAGGCGGGCAGGCCTTCGCAAACATTCTGGGCCAACACTGTGGGCTGAGCTGCTGGAGAAAGAACAAAAGGCAATCTTCATTTAGAGCTATGGGGTACCCAGCTTCCCCCAGGCTGGATTTGCGGGGCGATAAGCGTCTGCTGCGGGCCTCCCCTGGGACACAGGTGGCCCAGTGTGGTCAAGGATATGGGCCTTTGGGGAGATTAAGTACTGGGGACACTGTGAACTGATATTCTTTCGGCCCTGGCTCAGCGTGGCCGTGTGGGGAGGGGCTGAGAGCTGGGCGGGAGGAAGGGAGAAAGGAGGGCCCGTAGCCGGGCCTGGAGCCCAGGGCGCTGGGAAAGGCCAACGGCTTGCAGAAAGCTCCCCGAGCCCGAGTGAGTCTTGGGGGCTCCCCAGGCGTCTGGTCCCAGACTTCCTCTGAACCACAGGCAGTGCCCTCTCTCCCTAAGGGGAGTTCTCATCCGGGCCATCTTCCCAGCTCCTTGCATGTTTCTTGTGACATCTCCGTGGCTTGAGCACAGCGCCAGCGCCGGCAGGAGGGAGCGTGGCGGACAAGGCTCTTTGGGTCGAAGGAGCGCCCATCTGGGAGGGGTCCAGGTGCTTCTCCAGGGCTAGAGGTGGCCTGGGGGTGGCGATGGGCAGGAGGAGATGAGGCCAGCAGGGGCCGGGTGGACTGAGCCCCTGTGTGGACGCTGAAATCACTGTGCTTTTGCACCTTACATCACGTTCTGAGAGCAACCGCTCCCCCATGAGGGCGGGAGGGGGCTGTGTGAGGGGCATTGTCCCAGCAACTGTCCCTGGGGAAAGGGGCTTCCAGAGAGAGTGTACCCTTTGTCAGTAACTCCCACGCTGGCTGGGTTGGAACCACAAACGGGGCCCCTTTCTTCAGATGGCTCCAGTGTGATTCCTCAGCTCACTTCGCAGGCGGGCGTTTTCGTGGCCGGCGGTGATCACGGACTCGCCGAGGCCATGGCAACGTGTCCAGTTTCTCATGACGATCTGCCAGGCTGGCAACCTCTGAAATGGACCAGTCAGCACTGTGTCATTTCCGCTTAGGTAATCTGCTGGTCCCTGGCAAGGGGCACAGAGGAAGGCTCGGGGGCAGTGCTCCTGAATCTTGGACAGCAGCGTGGGGACAGGTGGCGAGGTGGCCCACTGAGATGCCCAGCGCCTAGTCTCGCACCTGTGGCCCCTTGGCTGCTCCAGGGGCAGTGGGGGCTCCAGTGCCCTTGGAGGACGGATGATTGCAGAGGGGCCTCGGTCTCTGTTTCCTGGGACAAGGCCTGGGCTCCCCACCCCTCTCCCCCGGGCCCACGGGCCTGGATTTTCCATCCCTGCCGTGTTTCTCCCTGGGATGTGCTCTGAGCAGTCCCTCACCATGGTAACCAGCCAGAAGTGGAAAGGTGACCATGACACCATTCTTGGGCCTTGGACCGACTGGGGCGGTTCTTTCCCTGAGGCTCTGGCGGGGGCCCCACCCAACACCTGCTTCCGGAGGAAAGATGAGGCTTCCCAGGAACAAGTTCAGGCCACGAGCCTCTGGGAGGTGAACCAGCAAGGAAGCCTGACCAAGAGGCTCTTCAAAGCTCTGAGGGAGACTTCCCACTGAGGCTCAGCGGGTCACAAACCTGACTGGTATCCATGAAGATGCCTGTTCGATCCCTGGCCCCAGTCCATGGGTTAAGGGTCCAGCATGGCTGTGAGCTGTGGTGCAGGTTCCAGACATGGCTTAGACCCCATAGCATTGCTGGGCTGTGATTGTGGTGTAGACCGGCAGCTGCAGCTCCGATTCGACCCCTAGCCTGGGAACTTCCATATGCTGCAGGTGTAGCCCTACAAAGCAAAACGAGAAAGCTCTGAGGAGACCGCCGTCACTCAGGGCAGCCTTGAGGCAGGCGGCTGGCACAGGTAAGCTCAAGCATGAACACAACCACCTACGGGCAATACCGCCATCCCATTTTATAGAGGAGGAAAACCGAGGTTCAGAGAGAGATAGACTAAAATGCTCCAGGCCACAGTCAGTGGGTGTGAGGCCACGTGACTCCAGAGCCACGCTTTTTATCAACCCGCGGGTCTACTTTAAGCAACAACAGCATCAAATAGCCACGTCCAAGTTCCAGTAATTGAGATGGCCTCCGTCCCACACGACCTTTTGTTTCAGAAATCTCTGCCGAATCCAGCCAAGGGGAAAGCCCAGCTCTCATTCCCTCCTGAGCCTCAGAGCCTAAGTCAGGTTTGGCGCCCACCCTGTCCCTCGGCTTCCCGCCCGGCCCAGGTCCCTTCTAGTTCACTCGTCTGGAGCTTTGCTTGAGTCTAGGAAACGCCACAGGACACAGCTGAGTCCGGGCGGCCCCCCGCACAGGCTGTGTCCGGAAAAAACAAAGCGGGGGATCCCCTGGGCTCCGCGAGCCCCCGGGCCCGGCTGGCTGTCCCTGCTCAGCACGCACCCCACACCTCCAGGACCCTCTCAAGGCCGGGGCCCCCGGGCTCTGGGCCGTCGGTGGGCGGCGAGCTTCCCGGGATTGTCCAGTGACAGGGCTTCCCCAGATGAGCTCATCCTCCGTTTCAGGCGGGGCTGGGCGCTCCTCCGGCACAACAAAGCAGGCGCAGGACACATCCTGCGTGACTCATCGGTGGGCCACCACCAGGCGCTTCCGGCCCTCGGGAGAAACCAGACACAGAGGCCATTGTTAGCCGCGGAAGCCCCCCGCCGCCACTGCAGGCTCAATGGGGTCATTTGTGTTTTTTCTCCCTGCTTCTCTGTAATCATAATCCTTCTGGGGGCAGGGGGGTCCACCAGGCTGCCTGCGTCCCTGCGGCAGGAGAAAAACCCCTATCCAGTCACCCACCCCCAGACCCCCAAGAACGCTCCTGATACAGGGTCTGGGCCAGGCCTAGGAAGCAGCTCTCCTTCTTGACTCAATAAAAAGCAAAGGAGTTCCCTTCGTGGCTCAGGGGTTAACGAATCCGACTAAGAACCGTGAGGTTGCGGGTTCGATCCCTGGCCTTGCTCAGTGGGTTAAGGATCCGGCGTTGCCGTGAGCTGTGGTGTAGGTTGCAGACGCGGCTCGGATCCCACGTTGCTGTGGCTGTGGTGTAGGCTGGCGGCTACAGCTCCTGTTAGACCCCTAGCCTGGGAACCTCCATATGCCGCGGGTGCGGCTCTAGATGAGGCAAAAAGACAAAAAAAAAAAAAAGCAAATCAGGAGTTCCCATGTGGTGCAGCGGAAACGAATCCAACTAGGAACCATGAGGTTGAGGGTTTGATCCCTGGCCTCGCTCGGTGGGTTAAGGATCCAGCGTTGCCGTGAGCAGAGGTGTAGGTTGCAGATGAGGCTCAGATCTGAGTTGCTGTGGCTGTGGCATAGGCTGACAGCTGCAGGTCCAGCCTGGAAACCTCTATATGCCTAGGGTGCGGTCCTAAAAGAAAGCACAAAAATAAAATAAGATAAAATAAAATAAAATATAAAAATAAAAAAATAAAAAGCAAGTCAAAAGGGTGTGCACTGGCAGCAGAGACAGCTACAGATCTGTTTCTATTATAATCTCTCCAGATCCTTATCCAGGGCAGAAACACTCTGATCCCACACCCACACTCCACCCAGGAATGTGGTCCACACCTGGGACACAGGCTGAGGGGCTGGAGCTGAAGCCTAAGCAGGTGACCCTGGGTTTGGACCAAGCTGGGGCCCCTTAGGAAACTCAAGGGTTAAAAATCAAAAGTCTTTTTTTTTTTTTGGAGAAGAATCAAGGAATACTAAAAAGGAATTCATAGGAAGGGAAATCCAAATGACTAAGAAGTTCAAAAAGAGGTTGTCAACCCCACCAGTTATCAGAGAAACACAAATTAAAACAGTGAGATGCTATTTTATACCCAGGAGATTGGCCAAAATTGCCAAGACAGATACTGTCAAGTGCTGGCAGGGTGTGGAGAAGGGGGAGCCCTCAGGGGCTGCTGGTGGTAAGAACTCCAGGCAGGTAAGTGATGGCTTTTTAATTGAAAATCATTTTGCAAATTCAATATGCAAGGAAACTGCCGCGTGAATTCCATTCCTGCTGAGGTCAGCTCAAAGGTATGACCAAGCCTCAGGGTACCAGTGCAGAGGACCTGTCCCCAAGGAGGTGTCCCTGCCTGCACTCCTGGCCACACCCTTCCCCCTGTGTGCAGGTCTCTCCAGCAACACCTAGAAGCCAAGTCCCAGTGAGGGCCTCAGGTCCATCCTAACAGGGGGCTGGCTCACTGCCCAGCTGCTGACTCTGGCCCCAAGGGAGCTTGGAATCAGGACTCTGACCCTTGAGAAAGCAAGACACGCCACTCCCTTTCCATGCTCCAGCCTGACACCCTCACCTTCTCACCTCACTGCCGGTATTAGTTTTCTTGGTGTAAAAAAATAACCACAACTCAGCAGCTTCAAACAGCACGCCTTTATCATTTCATCTCAGGGGTCTGGGCCTGGTTGAGCTGGATTCCTTGCTCAGGGTCTCACAAGACTGCAGTCAAGATGTGAGCTGAGCAGCGTTCTCATCCGGAGGCTCAAGAGGGGAGGATCTGCCTCTGAGTTCACGCATTTCCTTGCAGCTGTGGGATGGAGGCCCCGCCCCCTTGCTGACTGCCAGGGCCACGGCTCATCTTAGAGGCTTCCTGGCTAGGCAGGCTTCCTCAACACAGCTGCCCACTCCATCAGGATGACAAGGAGAGGCTCAGACCCAGGAGGGGCCCAATCCCTCTGTTAAGGGTTTTCACCTGATTAAACCTGGCCCATCCAGAATAATCTCAAGTTTGATTAACTCAGAATCAGCCAATTCAGGATCTTAGTAACACCTGCCTGATCCCCTTATCTTGGCCTTATTCTATGAGATGGAAGCAAGTTACCACCCCCACTCACCCACCCAAGGGGAGAGAATTATGGACTGAACACAGAGCAGGGAATCGTGGGCCCACCCTAGGGTCTGTCCGCCAGCCTTGCTGACTGCCTTCCTGAAGGGAGAAGGCTCAGACAGCACAGAACCGGCCTGGGCGTCACAGCCTTCCCCGAGCAGATGGGTCAGGGCCGGGCTCCGAACATCCAGGGGGGCGCCCACGGCGATGATGCTGGGCTGCTTGTTGACCTGAGGTGTGAAGGCAGCTAGGAGAGAAGGATGGGTGGGAAAAGGGGACCTAGGGGGAGGGTTGCGCTCTCAGGCAGCAAAAATAGGTGAGAAAGGGGCGGGGACAGCAGGCCGGGGTGTTTTCTGCCGATGTCCTGGGATGGGCCCTCTTACCTCACAGCCTTTTTTCTGCCGTTGGCACCTCTACCATCGGGGGACCCACTCACCCCGGGGACCCACCCACCCCCGGCTCCGCTCTGCTCTCACAGGCACTCGAGAGGTCAGCTAAGGGGCAGCTGGGAGGGCGCCGTGTGTCCCCACAGAGGGACAGTGGGGGGGTTGTCACTGGGCAGACGTGAGCTCAGCCTGCCGGGCTCATCCTACTCCAGGGAGGAACGTAGTCGAATAGAAATAAGCACCCACTCTGCTGGGTCTCCTCCCACCACTGCGTTCAGACCAGGCAGGGACCCTCTTGGCAGGGACAGAACCTCCAGTGACCGTGCCTGGCCTGGAAGTCCCTGCTTTAGGCCTCTGTGCCTTGCTGAGAGACAAGGCACGGAGCTGGTGGCCGGGCGTGGGCCCTGCACCCGGGAGCTGGCCCGCCCACCTCCTTGCCCGGTTCTTAACTGCTGGCCCAGCCCCTGCGCCTTGGCTACCTTTGACCCCTCTGTGCCTGCCAAGCTGTGGGCTGGCTGGGGTACCGATGTGCCCACTCTGACGAGGCAGAGGAGGGGTCCCAGCCCTGTGCCGCTTGCCAGACCCGGAACCCTGGGCCTGCCTCCGTGTTCTCTCCCATGCTGGCTCACCTGCCACTCTCGGTCTGACCTGAGGGCTCCCGGAGGCGTCTCCTTCCCAAGAACTAAGACCCTCCGTCACCCCCCACCTCTGCTCACACCCAAAGCAAGCAAGATTTTAGAGCAAGGCCGATGCAGTCCAAGGAGAGGTGCTGGCATTGTGGTTGCCCCTCTGAGCTGCCCTGAGCCCGGCTCTCTCCCACCCCAGGCCTTGGCACCTGCAGGTCTGTTGCATTTGACCTTCACGTATGAACTGCAGAAACCAGCTTCGGATAACTTACTGGAAAAGGACTTACATGGAAGGACACCAGGCGGTTTACCGACTTATCAGGAAGCCTAGAGAACCAGGCTGGGAAGTGTCAGGAACCAGGGTGAGCACAGCTGGACAGTGTCCCCATGGGGACGCTATGCTGGGACCTGCCAGCCTGGATGGACACGGCTGGAGTCTCCAGTCCTCTCGGCCTCTCTCTGAAGCCTTGCTTTACTCCCTCCGGAGTCTACGCCCCAGGGAGAAGGATTTGACTAGTCAAGAGCATATCCCAAACCAAGAGCGACGCAGCACCCCCACCAACATCTTCCATGGCAGGAGGGGCTGGTCACTCCTTGGAATTGGCAGGGCGCTGCTCCGAACGGGAATGGCGAGCGACCATGCCTTGTCTAGTTCCAGAACTGGGCTCCCCCACCAGGCTGCCCAGGTCTCTGCTTCTAGTCAAAGCTCCCGCACCTCTGATCTGTGTTCCAATACTTGGGATTTCTTTTTCCATATTTGGTACCTGGCTCGCAGACTTAGGTTTAATCAATGTCTAGTTCCTTGAGCCAATGCCCACCCTCAGATCCATCAAATGAAGGATTCCTTCTGTGATCTTCAGAGCTCCCCCATTAACTTGCTTGGAGGCACTCAATCAGGACACAGAGCTGTGTCCCCAGAAACCCCCCCACCCTCGGCTGGGCCTGGCTGGGGGGGGCGGTAACCTGGAGCCGCAGCCTCCCAGTTGCTGCCCCTCAGAGTAGCCAGCAGGAGCTACCACTGTGACTCAGTGAGTTAAGGACCTGATGTCTCCCTGAGGATGGGGGTTGGATCTCTGGCCTCCCTCAGTGGGTTAAGAATGCAGATGGGGCTCTGATCCAGTGTTGCCATGGCTACAGTTCTGAACTGACCACTAGCCCGAGAACCTCCATATACCACAGGTGTGGACTTGAGAAAAAAAATATAGTAGCCAGTATCCCAGAAGGCTATGCGGGGTGGGGGGTGGGGGTAGGGGTGGGGGTTGAGGGTGGAGGGTGCCAAGGAGGCCGAGCCCAGCCTGGCTAGCAGGAGCAAGGCCGTTCTCTCAGTCCTGATCTAGAGGGAGCTCTCATTGCTTGGGGGGTGGGCCTGGGAAGGACCGGGGTGCCTGTCCCCCCCCCCGCCCCGCCCCCGCTGACTCAGAGTGCCTGCTTCAGCGGTTCTGAGCACTGAACCTGAACATGGAATGGGGTCCCCAAGCCCTCCCTCCACTCCCACACCAGCACCCCAACACTGTAAGGCTCCCGGGGTCCAAAGTGGGGGAGCAGAGCCAAGATGCTGCTGCTGTAAGAACCTGTGCCCTTAGAGCCTGTCCAGACCCTGACACTGCAGCAGCGGCTCAGTCCCCTGGCAGGAGCAGAGGCCCCGGGGCCAGCCAGCTGCCCACCTCAGGCTGAGGAATTCGCCCCCCAAGCGAGGGGATAAGACTGCACATTCCTGCGGCCTGAGTCACTCCTGGCTCCTGCTGGCTTCAGGAATGTGTTTATGCTGACGGCTGGGAGGGAAGCTGAGGGCCCGAGGGGGACTGCACAGACCGTGTCTGTTCACTCCGCATCCGGCTGCCCAGGGGTGAGGGCTCAGGGGCTCTTTCAAGGAGGAGGGGGCAAGGCTGTGACCTCGAGCTACTGCGATGACGCTCCTCGTGGGCCCCAGAGGACCAGAGAAGGGGCGGCCTGGACTCAGACTGGAACCGAAGCCTCTGCCTTGTCCAGAGCTGGCCTTAGCTCGATCCCATGGGACGGAGGGTGGAGAGGGGCCAGTCCGAGCAGAGCTTCCCCTGCGGTGGCCCTGGGAAAGGAACGTGCTCCCCGCCGTCTCCTTGCATGGAGGACAACCTCCCAGACGGTGCAGAGGGCTTGGTGAGGCTCTGGCTGCTGCTTGGCTTCCCTCTCGGAGTGGGGCTGAGAACTCTGGCCCTTCACCCCTCGCCCCGACCCAAGTCAGGGCTCTCTTTTTCCATCTCAGACAGGGGCTCCCCCAGACCCTACACGGTTCAGTATCACTGGCTGCTGTCATATCCAAGTAGGCACTGTGCTAAGCTCTTTACAGTGTGGCCATGTGCCCTGGTTTGCCTGGGACAGTCCTGGGGGCTGGACAATTGTTAATAATGCTTCCTTCTGCGCGCTCTCTCTCTGAAGATAACTATATATTTGCTCTCACTTTATAGGCATTGTATTGTCTAATTCCCACAATGCCCTGCAAGAGGGGAACTGCTAATAGCCCCGCTTTGTGATGCAGAAGCGGAGGCTTAGAGAAGATAAGTAACCTTCCCAAGGTCATGCGGTTCCAAGTGGCAGATCCAGAAACTGCGAAGAACTCAGCTCTTGACTTCAAAAACCCACCCGTTTCTCAACCACAACACCAAACTTCCTCTCCTAAAATCCCCTGACGCTTTGAAGGACTGAGAATCTAGTATTTCCAGATAGTAGAGAAATAACGAGGTCCTGGAGTCACTCGGGCTCTCTTCCCAGCACCACACTTGGGCCACCTTTGCCACGCTCTTCCCTCCCTCAGGGACCGCGTGGACAAATCCGGTTTGCTCCTTGGCGGTGGCGGCATCATTCTCTTCAGAGGCAAGGCGTCATTGTGCCGCCGTGTGCCAGGCGTTGCACAAGATGCAGTTACCTAATCCTCACACCAACCCCGCAAGTTGGGTGTTATGGTCTTCCTTCCAAAGAAGGAAAACGCCCCAAAGTCGTACCCCTGGGAAGAGTCAGAGCTGGGGCTAGAACCTGGCATCCCAGCTTTGAACTGAGGGAACCCTCCACGGTGTGCCATTTTGGTGCACGCACTATGGAAGCAAGCAATGGGTTGCTGTTTGGGCTCCAAGGGAATATGGTTCCAGTGGGCCCGTGGTGGACAAATACCTAAACCACGAGGAAGGACCCGCTGACCCTCAAGGCCCCCAGGCATTCTGGCAGCCGAGGAAGGAGTCAGGACCATCTTGCCCCGAAGCACAGAAATAAACCCTTTGAGTTGGTCTGACCCCAAGCAAATGGTCTGCACTTGCAGCTGCATTACATTTAAGAGGTTTTCAAAGAGTATTTTCCTTTCTTTGGCGGGAAAGAGCAGACATCTGATTTTAGAACAGAGCACGGCCACCTTGAAGGTGGAGAACAAGCCACTTCTGGAGCCCAAACCTCCGTGCTCCAGTTTCTCCACCCAGAGGTCATCACAGCGTGACACAGAGCCTGTTTCCAGCCCAACATGCTGGTCTTGGGGGAGAAATAAAAGCAAGAACATTCCAGATGCTCCAGGGAGAACGGGATTTGGGAAAAGGATGTTTGTTCAAAGTCTGCCAAAAATAGAGAAACATGAAGAGGAAGAGACAACCTCTTGACCCATTTAAAAAGCTGTTTCCCAGGAAGGACTAAGTCGTGGACAGTATCATAAAAGGAAAAGCCAATGGCTTTGACAGTGTAAACAATAAAGCTTTGGTGTATTAGAAACCACCAGAAACAAGGACGAAAGTAATCAACACACTTGTAAAACACATATGCCACAAATGTCACAATGGCAACGGAGAGAGAGCTCAGAAAATGATTCCCAAATAAATCCATCGAAACCTTATTAGGAAAACAGACAGCAAAACAGACAATAATTGTTCCCTCCAAAATTTAAAATTGCTTAATAATCGTGAACATTTTTGTTTTGTGGATAATCATGTAAGCTGTAATTTTGAAATACCATTATTTGCCTTTTCAATAATTGGATTTGCTTTAATGATGTTACCATAAGTAGGTCACGACACCGGCCCTCTCAGAGCTGGGCTAGTGGTGGCATATAAATACGTCACCGATACCCTTTCTAGAAACACATTCCCAGAACATATCAAGAATATTTAATTACCCATCCCCAGCCCAGTACCCCAGGAAAGCAGGGCACCTCAGGGTGGGAGCGTGAGTTACTCGCATAGTCCTTGGGGGCCAGACTGTGATCACGAGGGCACCCCGGGCTGGTGACCAAAGGAAATGGACATGTCTCCCCAGTATGTTCAAAAAAGAGAGGCGTTCCCTCGTGGCTCAGCAGGTTAAGGACCTAGTGTTATTGCTGCTGTGGCTCTGGTTACAGCTGTGGCAAGGGTTCAATCCCTAGCCCAGAAATTTTGCATGATGTGAGCTGGCAAAAAAAAAAGAAAAAAAAGAGAGGGAGAGACCGAAATATAGTTATAATAAGCGATAGGATGAAAAGTGATGTTAGTTTTCTATGGGCCTTTCTCTATTTTCAAAAATTTATGTATCAGGTGTGTATTACTTCTATAATTAGAAAAACGATAAAGGCTACTTTAAAAAGAATATGCATTCTTTCATTTCGTACCAAAATGCCTTCTGAGTTATTCCAAACCGTTTTTTCTGCTGGCAGCTGGCAAGGCCAGAGGGTCCCGGCTGCCTGCTGGGAGTGGAGTGCGGCCCCCCAGCCCTCCTCTCTGGTGTGTCTGCGCGCCCTCAGAAAGCAAGACGACCGGGAGGCCCAGGGGGCAAAGGCACAGGACAGCTCTCCTAAGAGGGCCTCCGCTGGGGTCCCTTTGGCCCCGTGCCCCTGTCCCCAAGGTCCCAGGCCCCACTTTGGTTTCTCCATGAGCACATCACCCTCAGAGCCTTCCCTTGTCCTCCAGCCCTTCCTCAGGGGGCCCCCAGGGTCTCCCCGTCCTATTGCTCTCATCCGAACCGCTGCGAGGTCCCACTGTGTGGAGCAGTCACTCCGGACCCTAAGCACCCACTGAAAACTGAGCCTTCCCTCCTGTTGAATCTGCAGCCCACCAAAACTCCCAGCCCGAGGGCGTCCAGGCGGGTGACAGCACCGGGACCAGTGCCTGGATCAGTTCCGGGGCCTACTCCTCCTGAACTCGAGCATCCTCGGGGGTGGTCTGAGCTGCCGTGTGGACCGCCCGTGACTGCACCAGGAATCAGGAGACCGTGTCGGCCTGTGTCATGGCCTCCGAGTCAGCGCATGATCCTGGTGAGACCCTGAGCTGCTCTGGCCTCCATCTGCCCATCTCTAACACGGGGCCTTAGTTTTTCCTCTGCCTGTTGGGAGGACCTAAGCAGGCCGTGTAGACGGCCTCAGTAATCTGGAAGATCCGTGCAGGTTTCTGAGGGAGGGAGCCGATTCTAGGACTTACGAGCCACGGGCCCCTCCAAAGCCAGCTTCTCCCTGAGCACCAGGCCTGTCTCCTCTGGACCCTCCAGTGCTTCCTGCCCGACCTCAGAGTTGCTTAGGTTTTCATGTTGGGGTTCTCAGCTATTTCATGTGTGAAAAGTTTGTCTTTTCAAGCCGAACCCCTTCGCTGTTTGAGGGCAGGGCCCTGGGGCTGCATGTCTGGGTTCCCTCGGCGAAGGAGTCTGGGAGGGGCACTGGGGGACCAGAGAACTGGTGACCCACTGCTGTGACAGGAAGCTTGGACGTCCGCCCTCTGGCCACGTGGTCAGCTTGCATGGGTGATGCTGGGCTCAGAGGACCCAGAGCCCTCCCGCCAGATCACTCACCCACCGAGTGAATGGTCTCCTCGCAGGGCCTTGTTGAGGAAGGACTCCGCCAGCTGTGGCCCTCGGAGCCTCTGCCGGCCCTTGGATCCGCGCTCCTCCCGGGTCGGGGGGAGAATTCTGAGGGCAGGGGCTGCTAAAGACAGAAAGGTGACCTAGGGTCCTGTGGGTGCTGGAACACCCAGCAGCTCCAGCTGGGTCAGAAGGTCCCACAGACACTCAGTTCTCAGCTGTGATCCAGGTGTCGGGTACAGAGATGAGCCTCAGTTAACATCTGGGTGAATGAATGAATGAATGAATGAGGCAAAGGCATCAGAGGCCACTGGGGTCTCAGCAGTTCTCAGCTGCCCCTGCTTGTAGCTCTCACCCTTTCTTCCTCTTCTTCTCCTCCTCCTTCTTCTTCGTCCTCCTCTTCCTCCTCTTCTTCTTCTTTAACTTATCCATTTTTTGTTTTTTGTTTTTTTTTTCTTTTTAGGGCCACACCTGCAGCATATGGAGGTTCCCAGGCTGGGGGTCAAATCAGAGCTACAGCTGCCAGCCTGCACAACAACCACAGCAATGCCAGATACAAGCTGCTTCTGTGACCTACGCCACAGTTCACAGCAAAGCTGGATCCTTAACCCACTGAACAAGCCCAGGGATAGAACCAGCGTCCTCATGGATACTATTCGGGTTTGTTACCAATGAGCCACAATAGGAACTCCACCCTCACCCTTCCTGCGCGTTAACACAAACTCACCCTGTGAGTCCCTGAGGGCTGCTAAACGTGGCAGCTCCTAGCAGGCGGAGCCCGGGAGGAACACGGGCAGGTTGGTCTCACTGGGCACCCGGAGCGGCCAGCCGGGCTCTGATGTTTTACAGCTGCTCTCACAGGCGGGAGGCAGAATCCAAACCTGCCCCCATCACTGAGGCGACTTCTCCATCTGTGCCCGTGTCCCTGTAATGCCACCAGTCCATCCCCCATGGGAGCTGCCAAGGGAAGAGAAAACTTCTGTCATCCTTCCAGGACGAGAAACAGCCCTTCTATGGCACATCCTCTCCTGCTTTGCAGAAAAAAGGACCAAGACTTGCTTGAAGCCACCCACCACCAGGAGGGCTGCATGGAGGAGGCAGGATTTGAGCTGGGCCTCGCGGGGCCTGTGGTAGCCAGGGATTCTATTCATAGTCTGTGTCTGGCAACTGACTCCTCCCAGAGGGGCTGTGGTCTGTCCTGTGCTGCTGTCCTTCCCAGCATGGCTGTTTTCTTTCCTATTCCTATGGTTTGGCTCCTGTTGACTCTTCTGTGACGTGAAGGCAAATGAGACGACAGACACACCAACATCAAAGCCATGGGAGTCAGCAGCTGGAGTCGTCTCCACGGGTCCCTGCTGGGCAGGGAGGGTGGGCAAGCTGATGGCGAATCGGTTCGTCAGTGCCCCCCACCCACCCCGGGGTCCTGAAGCACTTCCACCAAACACGGCTCCCTGGGCCACCAGTAGTCGGATGTGGCCCAAATGTCTAAAGCTCTTCATAACTTTCCCCTCCATCCCCCCCAACACCTCGGCAAACCCACCTCTGGCCACACCAACTTCTCCCAGTTCCCGTCTTGGCCAACATGTGTTTTGACACTCTAGGCCTTGTCATCCTAGAACGCCCCGCCTCTCTCATCTCCTCCCCCTCCTTCTCATTCTCCTCCTGGAAAACTCCCAGTCATCATTCAAGACCCCCGCTCCCCTGAGAATCTTACCTTGATGTCCCCCCTCCCTGCCGCCCACATACGCAGGCAAAGTGGTCCCTTCTCCCTCGTCCTCTCCTCCATCATCCTCACCGTCAGTGTTTGAAGTACCCAGTTCCCTCTGTCTCCACTCGTGTCTGCGCTCCTTCAGAGCCTGGTGTCTTTTCATCACCACGTTTCCTGGCCGGACCCCTGACTGGTGACTGCTCGATGCAGATCTGAGGCAGCCACCAGGGACCTGACCAACTGGGTTCTGGGTAGGATTTGGGCCATTTAAGCGTGTCTGGGGTCCAGCTCAGGGCCCCCCTCACGGCCACAAAAGGCAGAGCCTGCATCGCCGCTAATCCCCACTGGAAGAGGGGGGCCCAGAGGAAGCAAGGCTGTGAGACTTGCCACTCAGAGCTGGCGAGGCCCCTGCCCAGGCCCCTGGGCTCCCTCCATGCTCAAGGCGTGGCCTTGAAACAAGAGATTTACCGGCCACGGGCAGCACAAGCCCCTTGGCCTCAGCCCCGGCCACTTCCCTCCAGCCCAGCAGGAAACAGGCACCCGTTTCAGGACTCTGGAGCCAAAGGCCATTTCCTGGACCAGGGTAACCACGGCAACATGGTCTCTCCCTGCCCTCTCCCCTCCCCTAGCTGCCTCAGGATAGCAAAGGGTCCTCATAAGCTCTAATTTTGTCCAAATTTACCTTTTCAGGCTAAGAAAGTCTTGCGCTGGTTTCCAGGTGATGGCTGGATTTCCAGGTGTCTGGGGCAATTCTGCTGCTCCCTTGTTGGGGGCTTCAGCAAGGCCCTGAGGCTTCTGCCACTGTTTTCTCAGCTCCGAAAGAAGGAAACTGGTGTCGATGAGAGGTGATCAAAACCGGGCTGTAGGAACCTTGGGGATGCACCAAACATCGCTGTCCTTTTTCCAAGCAAAATAGTTTGCCTGGAGAAAACTCTGATTGTTTTTTTATGTCAAAGCACTGGGCAAGATTTTTTTTTTCTTTTTTCTTTTTTGCTTTTTAGGGCCACATTTGTGTCATATGGAAGGTCCCAGGCTAGGGGTCAAATCGGAGCTGTAGCCGCCGGCCTTCACCTCAGCCACAGCAACGTGGGATCCGAGTCACGTCTGTGACCTACACCATAGCTCATGGCAACGCTGGATCCTTAACACACTGAGCGGGGCCAGGGATCGAACCCACATCCTCATGGATATTAGTCGGGTACGTTACCACTGAACCACAACACGAAATCCTGGAAAGATTTTTGGCTTGAGAGAAAAATACAGATTGTCACCGACCTACAAAAACAAAAAAAAAAAATCCTGAAAACTACTCGATATGATTTCCACGCATTTAGAAATCTAACCAGTGTGTGCTGAGACCGCGGTAGGTTCTCAAAGATTAGGACAGGGAGAATTCAAGGGAGGAGATGTGCTTTCTGTTTTCTGGCTCGTAAACTCTTGTTGCTGTTTTCACAATTCTTGTTATCTTTCCCAGGCATGGCCAGAAGGCCTGGCAGCCTTCCGAGCAGGGGCCTCACTGCCTCAATGCCTGGATCAAGGCTTGGCCCTAGGTAGTTATGGAGACGAAGACGGGGGCCCCAGAGGTCTCCCACTCAGTGTGAGGTAGGTATGCCAGGAAAGCCTCTTTCTGCTCTGTGCTTGTCTTTTTTTTTTTTTTTTTGTCTTTTTAGGGCTGCACCACCAGCATATGGAGGTTCCCAGGTTAGGGGTCTAATCAGAGCTGTAGTTGCCGGTCTACGCCACAGCCACAGCAACGCCAGATCCGAGCCGCGTCTGTAACCTACACCACAGCTCACGGCAACGCCGGATCCCCATCCCACTGAGCGAGGCCAGGGATCGAAGCTGCAACGTCATGGCTCTTGTTGGATTCATTTCCACTGCACTATGACGGGAACTCCTGCACTTATCTTCATCATTGGAATTTCTCCCATGAAAGACTAATTTCTAATATACCCTTGTGCAACTTAAACTTTTACTACTGCTATTATTATTATTATTGCTTTTTAGGGCCACACCCTTGGCATATGGAAGTTCCCAGGCTAGGGGGTCAAATCAAAGCTACAGCTGCTGGCCTACACCACAGCCACAGCAACGCGGGATCCCTGACCCACTGAGCGAGGCCAGGGATCAAACCTGCATCCTCATGGATACTAGTTGGATTTGTTTCTGCTGAGCCACAACGGGAACTCCCTAATCTCTTCTTTTGAATCTCCGTCTTCCTTCTCCAGGGATACTGAGATGGTCAGCTGAGCTTCTCCCTGGGAGAGAGCGGGGCTGATGCTGGGCAGGTGGGATGCGGGATTGGTTAGGGAGCGGGTAGGGAGTGGAGATCTGAGACAGACACAGGAACTCAAAATCTCGGCACTGTCCCTTGGGGCTGCAGCCTGCTGGAGAGGTTGCTAAATCCTGGTGGAAAATTTTCTCTTTTTCACCTAAGACTTCTGACATCCTACCCAGGCCAGTGACAGAGGCTCCTGGGATTTTGAAACAGGAATTGGGGCAAGGAGATGGAGGAGCTGTCACAGCCCAGGCCTGAGTGAGGACACGGCAGAGCCAGCATGTCCCCGCCGCCCTGGGGCCAGGGAAGTGCGTCCTGCGTGGGCAATCCTGCCACCACTGTGAGCCTCCTGGACTCATGCCCAACTGTGGACCTGGGTCTGCGTCACCCCAGCTGTCCTGGGCACCCAGGTCAAACCAGTGAGGTTTGGGCACTTTACAATCAGATTTGGATACCTACCAAACCAGGACTCAGTCTCAGCGGAGAGCGGTGGGATTGAGGACAGAAGCCTAAGGGGCTTCATGCCTTCTCTGCAATATTCTATTCATTTTTTCAAGGACAATGTGTTCATGGACCACTTGGGTAATAATAATAATGATAATAATACATTTTTAAAAAAAATCAAACCTAAAAACCTTTTATTTTCTTTTTCTTTTTTGGCCATCCTGAGGCATGTGAAGTTCTGAGGCCAGAGATCAGATCCGAGCCACAGTTGCAACCTACACTGCAGCTGCGGCAACACCAGATCCTTAACCCGCCGTGGCGGGCTGGGGATGGAACCTGCAATACCAGATCCTTAACCCGCCGTGGCGGGCTGGGGATGGAACCTGCAATACCAGATCCTTAACCCGCCGTGGCGGGCTGGGGATGGAACCTGCATCCCACTGCCCCAGAGATGCCTCTGATCCCGTTGCACCACGGGAAGAACTCCTGGACCTAAAAAACATCAATTGTCTTATTAGAGACAATTCCTTTCCAGAGCTGGGGGTGGGGGTCGCCTCCTTCAGACAGTGCCCCTGACTCACTGAATGGTTTGGAACTAGATCTGGCTCTTTGGGCCTCAGTTTCCCAACCGTACCCGGGGGTGTGGGGTAGGGTGCACCCAATTTTCTCCAAGGTCCTTCAGAACTGACATCAGGTAACAAGAAGTTTCCGTGTCTGGCTGGTTGGCTGGGCCTGCTCTGCACTGTGAGGGTTCAGTGAAACAGTGGCTTGCGGGGTGGTCCCAGGTCTTTGGATGAGAGCAGCCCTGGGGCTCTGTGGGCGGGTGAGCTGAGCTGCCCTCCCGGGGAGAGTTGGGCCAGCCCCAGAAAGCCTTCAAGGTCCCCCAAGCCTCGGGGTGGTCGGACCAAAGGCTGGCAGTGCAGCAGGTTTCCTCGTGTCCCTCTCCCAGTTTGGGACTGAACAGCCATGAACTGCGTGTGTCATCAAGACAAAGATGGTCTGGTTAGGGACACTGGCCCAGTGACCCTGCCCCCGGCACCAATCACTATGACAACAGCTCAGTAGGGTCCCAAGGGCCTAAGAATCCTGCTTCTACTGAGAGTGAGGTTGGCTGAGGTCAGACAAAGAGGGATTAATAGAGCTCTGTTCTCATTAAGCCACAAAGCGCCATTATTACAAGTCGCAACGGCCCTACCGGGAGATGCATCATGCTTTCAAGTCACAGAGAGCCCAGCTCTAAAGAGAATGGTCCCAGCAACAGCCTCAAAGTCACCCTGAGCCCAGAATCAGAGGAGGAGGAGAAAAACTAGAGACAACCCAAATGTCCAACAGACAGTTACATAAAGCGTGGGCCAGCTGAACGATGGCACAGATTGCAGTCCTTATTTACTAGATTAAAGTCCTCACGATTCAGGGAAACAAGGTCACAAAACTGCCAATAAGATGCTATTTTTGTAAAAAAAAAAAAATCATGTACATATGTGCCCAGTAAAAGCCTAGAAGAAAATATTTTAAAATGTTAGTAGGGGTTCGTGGGATCATGGGTACTTTTCTTTCCTTCAGTTTATTTGTATTTTCTATAATGAACACATAGTTCTCTTGTATTTCTAAGAATTTTCTTTTCCTAAAAATTGGTTCGGAGAATCAAAGGGTGCTCATTCTGTCCCTCTATAAACAAACTTCCGCCGAAAAAACTCATGAATCGTCATTGTTTTGGAGAATCAAGTTTTCTTTACAACTCACATTTTATTAATTCAAAGAATAAATCTTTTTAAAAGGTTTTTATGTCAACCAGTAAACAAGAAAATTATTCTAAGCAACACCAGAATATTCTCATGCCTTCTTGTGACAGAGTGCAATGAAAAGAATTTATCATTAGCCTTGTCATTGCTAAGGGTCCAAACTAACTTATTATATAATAGCTGATCTTCAGGGCTATTGGGTGAGCGAAGTCTTTGTGCCTTCATTAATGGCCTCAGATGACTCCGCTTATTGTGTATTCAGATTGGCTTTTTATAGCGTGTCCCTCTCTCCCACTGCTGATGAGCTGGCGGTCTCAGGACCCCACCTGTGGCAACTCTTTTACACTCTTTCTAATTCGGTGCTTCTACTCTGCTGTCATCTTGGAAAAAAAACACATGTACTTGTCAGAAGTGTAAGTGTAAAAAAAAAAAAGTGTGAATAAGCTAAGAGAACGTAGATCTGAGCAAGGCCTTCAGGGTGGAGGCACTGACAAGCTGCGATCCAGAGGACAGAGGGATTCAGAATCGATGGCTTTGTAGGCTGGGGTTAAATCATGTAATGTCATGTGAAAGAGTTTGCACTTGATCCTGAAGGCAATTGGAAGCTATTGAAGACTTTCAAGAAGGGAAGTGAGGTCCTCATATTTGTGTCTTTTGTTTGTTTGTTGTGAGTTGTTTTTGTTGTTGTTTTGTTTTGTTTTTTTAAGGCCTCACCTGCAGCATATGGAAGTTCCCAGGCTAGGGGTCAAATCAGACCTGCAGCTGCCGGCCTACACCACAGCCACAGCAACGCCAGATTCAAGCTGTGAATACCAACTACACCACAGCTCATGGCAACGCCAGATTCTTAACTCACCGAGGAAGGCCAGGGATCGAACCCACATCCTCACGGATACTAGTCAAGTTCATAACCTGCTGAGCCACAAGGGGAACTCCCCTTGTATTTGTGTTTTTAAAAGATGACTGCAACAGGGGCAATTTCATGTGTGGGAAAACTGTTGGCAAGAAGGGATATGGATCTGGAAACAGAAAGGGAAGGGAACTGGGCTGTGAAGAGACAGTTTATTTGGGACATTACATATAATCTCTCTTCTAGTTGATAAACCCAAATATATTCTTCCTTTAAGAGGAACCAGAGGAGAAATTTTTGTTCTGGCCTTTCATCGCTTTTCTGCCAGGATAAGACAAAGACATATTTTTATCTCCTGGGCCTGGGAATCTTATAAATAATTGCATTTCCTTTTTGCTTTGGTCACGAGAAAGCTCTACATGTGTGATTCTACACACTGACTTTACCCTTGGCTTCATCTTAGATGGATATTTTCCTTCAGCCTAGAATTCTTTATGGTATCCTTTTGTATTATTTGAGTTTTCATAAGTGGCATCAAATTGTTTTTGGAATGAAGTAGAGTATAATCAAAGAATTCTTTAAAAGCCTGAACCTGAAAGAAAAGAATCAATACATTTTGCTCTTTTGGTTTGGGCATATTTCTCTACATTAAATACTGCTTTAAAACACAGGGAAATCTGTGATACTGAAAGCACAAATTGCAAAAAAAAAAAAAAGCATAGATGAGTTGGAGTTCATAAAAGCTTAAAATGTTTCTTCTTCAAAGGACACTATTAAGAAAGTGAAACGATAGCCCACGAAATGAAGAAAATATCTGCAAATCATATGTTTAGTAAGGGACTTGTATTTATAATATATAGGGAATATTCTCAGAACCAGAATGGGCAAATATATAGAAATAGAAAATAGATTAATGACTGCTTAGGGCTGGAAGGGCTGGGGGGATCGGGCTGTGCAAACCAAGGGGCGTGGGGTTTCTTAGGGGACGAAAATGTTCTAACACAGGTTGTGGTAGTGGTTGAGCCACCCTGTGAATATAATGAAGATCATTGAATCGTACTCTTTAAATGAGTGAATTATACAATGTGTGAGTTATATGTCAATGAAGCTACTTAAAAAAAAAAAAAACTGCCCAAGAGTTCCCACTGTGGTGCAGTGGGTTAAGAACCCAACTGCATCGGCTCAGGTGGCTGTGGAAGCATGGGTTCCGACCTTGGCCTGGCAAAGTGGGCTAAAAGATCCAGTGCTGCCACAGCTGCAGTGTGGGTCACAGCTGTGGCTTGGATTCAGTCCCTGGCCCAGGAACTTCCATATGCCAAGGGTGTGGCCATAAGCAATTTTTTAAATTAAAAAGACAAAAAACTGCCCAGTTGCCATGCTTGGCCCACTTAGTTGACTTGAGTGTTAATGAGAACTCAGGTCTCCTTAGCAGCACAGAAGTGGGTTCAAACTCCAGCCCAGCCACTTCCCAGCCATGCAACCTCCTCAGACAGACAGTTTCATCTCCCTAAATGCCGACAACGATACATGATGCACAGAGGTCTCGTGCTGGGTCAGGGGTGCTGGCACTCGGTATGAACTGAATCCACAGCTCCCTGGGGGGCCTCCAAGGTCGTACCTTTGGAAGGGGCCAAACTTCCTAAATGAGTGGGACATGCAGCTTCTCTTCGTGAGAACTGACTACCACTGGCCTTGCTGATATTTAAATAATCCGTCAGACTTTATAGGTCTGAGAAACTCAGAGAAGGTGCTGGAAGGCAGGAGCGCAGCTGAGGCCACTTTTCCATCTCTGCTCCCTAGGGAGAGTGGTTCTGGGTCTCACCATCTTCTGGATGGTCTGCGAGACCGCTGTCTGCCCTCAGTGCTCATTTAATTGTTTGACCCTCAGCCGAGGAAGCTGCACCCTGCCTCTCTCAGCTCCTAGACAAGCCACCCTACTTTTAATCAATTCCTGGGTCTGGAGTTCTTAGTCATAAAACTGACAGAAAGTTAGTTCCTGGCCCCCCTCATGTTCAAGGCGAAAAGACCAGGATACAGAGATGGGCAGGGGCAGGCCACAGTGTCCTCTTGAGCTCAGTTCTCCGGAGGATTAGGAAGCATTTACTGAGCCCCTGCAGTGTGCTACCCTCCGCTCCACGGTTCCCACGCGCCCCCTCCCTTGGTCCCAACAACAAACCTATGAGGTAGATGTTAATTTTCCCCCTTTTATAGATGAGAACACAAAGGGTAGGTTCAAGGTCCCTCAGGAAGTAAGCAAGCTGGATTCAAACCCAGCTTGTCTGATGCCAAAGCCCACGCTCGCTCTCCTGGACCTACCCGCCGGTTTCCTCCTTTCATAAGCGGTGCGAGTCACAGAGCAGAGCGTTCGCCCCCTCCCGGCCCCACCCCGCAAGAGGGACTCTGTTCCCAGTCTCTGGATTTTCAGGACGTTCTTGGGCCTCACCTTGTTGAGCCACCTGCCCTCTGCTCCCCGCTCGAGTTAGCTCATTTCTCTCCCCAGGTGCTGGATTCTCTGCAGCTCAGACTCCTCTGGTCTGACGCTCTAAACTTGAGCTTGATTGCTTCCACTTAAACTTCCATGAGAAAAGGAGCAAGAATTATGGAAGCTCTCAGCTGTAAGCCTTGAGTCTATCTCTCAGGATGCCTTGTGTTGCCAAGGAAAACGAAACAGATGTCTTGGCAATAGTTTCAAATATTTCCTGCCAAACCAGGGGAGATCTTGTCTTTAGTTTAGATGAGGCCAAGAAAGACAAGTCCCAGCCCTTATCATTCCCAAGAAACATGCAAACACACATGAGATGCTTCAACCTGGGAGGCCAGCACTCCCACCAGGATGCAGCACCAACTGTGGAAACACGCTGCCTCCTTCTGCCTTTATTGGCTTCATGCCTTGCATCCTCCTCGGCCCCCCAGGCTTTACATCACCTCTGCTTTCCATCATCTGGTGACTCCTGTCCTCTTGACCTGGCAGGGCAAGGCCACCTTACTCACTGGGCTTGTTCCCCATCATGTCCTAGATACACTCGTGTGTGGGCTGGTAAAATACACACGGTACAAAATTTACCATTTTAGCCATTTTAAAGTGTTCGGTGCTACCTAATACATTCACAATGTTGTCTAATCATTGCCAACATCTACTTTCATCACCCCCAAGGAAAGCCCACACCCATTAGGCAGTGACTCTCTATTCCCCCAGCCCCCAGACCCTGGTAACCACAAATCTGCTTTCTGTCTTTTTGAGTTTGCCTGTTGTGGGTATAGCACATAGATGATGGTATCATATAGTATATGGTCTTTTGTGTCCCCCCCCTTTTTATTTTTTATTTTTATTTTTGCTTTTTAGGGCTGCACCTGTGGCATATGGAAGTTCGCAGGCTAGGGGTCAAATCAGAGCTACAGCTGCTGGCCTATGGCACAGCCACAGCAATGTGGGATCTGAGTCGCATCTGTGACCTACACCACAGCTCACGGCAATGCCAGATCCTTAACCCACTGAGCGAGGCCAAGGATCAAACCCGCATCCTCATGGATACCAGTCAGATTCTTTTCTGTTGTGCCGCATTGGGAACTCCTTATGTCCTATTTCTTTCGCTCAGCTTCATGTTTTCAAGATTCATCCATGCTAGAGCATGAGTCAGTATTTCATATGCTGGTACTTAATGATTGAATAATACTTTACGGTGAATAAACAGGTTGAAAAGCATCTGTTTTTCAGGCGCCTGAGAGGTCAAGTTTGCTGAAAAGTGCTATGCCGAGGCCTGCCTGGCCACAGGATAAAAAAAATCACCAGTTCTTGCTGGCCTGGTTGGCAGGAGCACAGAGAGAACTGATGGCCATCTAAGAGACACAGAAGTTCCAGGGCTCCTGGCTCCGCGCTTGGCAGGTGGCGCCTGCTGACTTGGCACGGAACGCCTTGTGTGGCGGCGGGGCCCTTTTCTCTTGTCCCTCTTAGCTGCAGGGGAATCCTGTAAGGGCCCAACCTGATTGCCATCCCCTGAGGCCCGGCACTTCTGTGAAGACAATGGCTTGAGCCACCAAAAAAGCAGGCATGGTGCATCCGTCCAGAGACAGAAGCCAGACAAGCCCAGAACCGCGAGCTCCTTTGGCTAATGTGAGGTCATATCCTCGTGGGAGCCCTCAGCACCTCGCTGAGAGCAGGCCAGAGGCTGCTAGGGACCCTCAGCCAGGACGGGCACTGAACAAGCCCCAGGAGAACTTAGACCAAACCATCATGACAGTGGGATTCTCACAATCCCCTCTCAGGAATGATGGGTCAAGTGGACCCAGACTAAATCAGGATACAGAAGCCTGAAAAACATACTTAATACTTTTGAAATCATACACACACACACACACACACACACACAGATATATATACATATCTTCAGTTCATATATCTGTGTGTATATATATATATATGTGTGTGTGTGTATTCTACAAATAGAATATGCATTTTAAATATCCATTGACCATTTTAAAATTTGGTTATATACTAGGCTGCCAGGAAAGATTTTTAAATTACAGAAAGTAGCAGTCATACATATCCTATTCTCAGGTCATAATTCAGTAAGGCTAGAAATAAATTACAAAGAGATAATAAAAACAGTGCTAAAACCTTAGAAACAAAAGAACAAACATTTCAACACTGCTAGTATTTAAAATAGCTCTTTGGTTTTAAAGAGGAAATAAAAACTAGAAATTTAACTTGAAAATTAGTGAAAATGAGAACATTATGTGATATAGTCTATGGGAGGGGGCCAAAACCCTGCTAGAGGGAATTTTGAAGCCTTAAGTTTTTAAAAATTAACATAAAAGGAAAATCAATTTAAAAATGTGATTTAAAAAAAAAAACCTAAAAGTAGAAATGGATAAAGTCAAAATAGAAATAAATGAATTAGGTGGAAAAGAGAGTAAAACAGGTCTTTAAAACCCAAAACTGGTTCTTTGAAAAGATGAAGAGGGTAAGTTTCTGATGAATATAACCAATTAAAAAAAAGAAAAAAACTCCTAGAAATGAAAATTGAACTATAATCACACATATGATGATAATTTCTGAAGTTATAAGAGAATATGACACACCTTTGAAATCTGGATGAAGTAGATACTTTTCTAGAAAAATATAGATGATCAAAATCAACTTGAAGAAAATTAGAAAAATCTGAGCAGATTAATGCTCATAAAAGAAAGAGAAAAAAAATTATCAGTGAGCTAAGTCCCTCCAAAGACCGGGCCCAGGAAGGATTAGCATTGGGTGGCAGGTGAGGATGAAGCCCCAGGGGCGGGGTGCGGGGCAGAGAGCTTGTTCGGCAGCTCCCTCTTTTTTCCCTTTTGTCTGCTGTCCTGATCTCCACGTGAGCCTAGAGACCCAGTTCTTGGATTCAGGCTCTGGGATCCTGCCTCTTCCCTCCCTAAACTCGAGACCCTTGATCCTCAGGTCTACGGGGGTCCTCCTCAAGCTGAGGCTCTGTGCATGGGCGCTCACTGACAGTCTGGGGAGGCGGGGCTGGCTTCCTGGAGTGCCGAGTATCTTCTGGGCTAAGGACTTCCTCCCCGTGGCTTCTTTTTTCTTTTTAAAAACGGATTTTACATGTTACAGAAAGAGCAAAGAGTAACACTGAACAGAAAACGCAGAGTCCCATTACACCTGCCGTCCCCATGCAATCACGGCCTCCCCCCACTATCAACACCCCCACCAGAAGGCACATTGAGTGATCGCTATTATCCAAAGTCCATAGCCTGCATCAGGCTGCACTCTCGGTGTTGCTCATGCTATGGGTTTGCACATGCGTCCACTGTTTCAGTAGAATACACAGTATTTTTACTGCCCTAAAATTCCTCTTTGCTCCACTTACTCATCCCCTGGCAGCTACTAATCCTTTTACTGTCTCTATAGTTTTGCCTTTTCCAGAATGTCATAAATTTAGACTCGTAGAGTATGTAGGCTTTTCAGACTGGCTTCCTTCACTTAGTAATATGCATTTAAGTCATATTATAGTTTTTTTGTGTGTGTGGCTCGATAACTCATTTCTTTTTAGTGTAGGATAATACTCTCCTGTCTAGATGTGCTCTTGTTTATTTAATCATTCACCTACCAAAGGACATATGTTGTTGCTTCCAAGTTTTAGAAATTATGAATCAAGCTGCTATACACACACCCATGTACATGCTTTTGTGTGGACATACGTTTTCAACTCATTTGGGTGAATTCTGAGTTGCTGAATCGAATGATAAGGGTGTATTTACTTTCGTACTGTGGTTCCTTTTTCGTACTGTGGTTCCTTTTTCAACAGCTTTATTTAGGCATAGTTTACATACAGTAAAACTTCCCTGTGTTAAGTCTCCAATTCCTTGAGTTTCAATTATAGTCGTGCTCAGTATTTCTCTCACGTCAGAAACTTTCCTCATGTCTTCTTGGCGTCAAAGTTTCCTCTCCTTTAGCCAGCCCCTGCTCCTGATGCCTGCTGATCTGCTCTAGTTTGCCTTTTCTAGAATTTTGTAGAAATGGGATCATATGTATGTAGTCACCGTGTTTCGAGATCTTCTCTGTCATTATGTCTGCTAACAGTCTCCTCTCCTCTGCTGAGTATTGCACCATGTGAAGGTACCTGAGAAGTACTGTACGTGTGAAAGTACCTGCTGGTCTTTCCAGTGATGGCTGCTTGGGTCATTCCCTTTGGGTGGGGTGGGGGCTCTTATGAATAACGTTGCTATGGACAATTTCGTGCAAGTCTTTGTGGGTGTGGCTTCTTTTCAAAGGGGAATGCTGGACCTTTCTCCGCCACACCTTGCCCCGCTGCCGCTGCCCAGAGTGAACAGGAGACAGGAGGAAGCTGGAAAAGGCCCAAGGCAAAAAGAGGAAGGGGTCCGGTCCGAGTGCTGAGGCACCTCACGCCCTCGTCAGGCCACAAAGCTGCCACTAAACTCTCCTTAACATTCCCTTTCCAGCCCCGCCCAGCCGGTTGCTCTGAACAGAAGGTCAGGGCCCCAGGGGGAAGCTGGTGTTTATTTTCTGGTCTCCATGGTGCTGGGAGAGCTGCTGTAGGTCCCAGTGTGCAGGGTGCTGGGAGGAGCTCCCTGGGGCCACTGCCCTGCTGGTGTTATTAAGAATCTTCATCGGAATGACATCCTTTCCCGCAGCTCCTTTCTAGCACGTGCCATCTACCCTTAGCCTGCCCCAGCCCATCCAGATCTAGGGCCCTGCTCAGCCCCCCATAGTCCCCGGTGGCCACACCCCACAGCACCAGGGCCCCTTCAGGGGTCTCATAGGGCTTTGCATGTGGTCCCTACCCATGAGGCCTCTCGCAGTTGGCTGGCTGCTGCTCAGAGAAGCCACGTGGTTGGACAGAAGGACCCACCCTCACATGCAAGCCCCAGAGCCCTCCCTTTCCACCCAAAGGTCTGGATCTCACTCTTAGATGAAGACAGGGAGCATCTGAATCCTAGGATTCCTTAGAGCACAAGAAACCGCTAATAGCTCTACGGAATTTTGATTGTTCACATATAGCGTGTGCTATGAACAAGGAAATGATCAAAGAACTTCACAAACATTGATCAATTTTCTCCCTTAACTACCCTACTGAGGCAGGTACAACCATTATCCCCATTTTCTAGGTGAGGAAACAGAAGCACAGAGAGAGTAAGTGACTGGCCTGGGACCACACAGCCAGAGGCTGGAGAGCCAGGAGTTGGTTCCCATTTCCAGCTACCACACTCCGCTGCCCATGGAGTTTTGTATTTGTTTGTTTCATTTTCCAGTTGTTAATTTTCTTAATAGTTTTATTGAGGTGTAATTTAACGGTATAATTTAAAAATTCACCCACTTAAAGTGTATAATTAAATGATTTCAATAAATTTACAGAATTGTGCGGTCGTTACAACAAACCAGTCTGGGAACATTTAGAACATTTCCTCATTCGCTCCCTACCCGTAAAAGATCCTTTATGTCCATTTGCCACTGTTTCCAACTCCAGCCGAGGGAAGCTACTAATACTTTCTGTCTCTATAGATTTGTCTTCTGGAAATTTCATATCAATAGAGTCAGATAGTATGTTGTCTTTTGAGCCCGGCGTCTCTCAGTGTAATTGTTTCGGGGTTGATTTGTGTCGTGGCGTGTGTCAACACTTCATTCCTTTCTGTTGCTGAATAATATTCCATTGTGTGCCTGTCCCTATTTATTTATTTATTCATTCATTTTTTAGGGCTACACCCCAGGCATATGGAAGTTCCCAGGCTAGGGACTGAATCAGAGCTGCAGCTGATGGGCTATGCCACAGCCATAGCAATGCCAGATTTGAGCCACGTCTGCGACCTATACCACAGCTCTCAGCAATGCCGGATCCTTAACCCTCTGATCGAGGCCAAGGACTGAACCTGCATTCTCAAGGATGCTAGTTGGGTTTGTCTCCACTGAGCCACAGCGGGAACTCGCTGTCCCAATTTTATTGATCCATTCACTAGCTGTTGGACTTGGTGTCTGCTCCACTTTTTGTCTATGGCGACTACAGCTGCTTATGGGTATTTGTGTACAAGTCTTTGTGTGGACGTTAGTTTTCCTTTCCCTTTGGGTCTATTCCTAGGAGTGGAAGTGTTGCGGTGTATTGTCAATTTATGTTCAACTTTTACAGAAACTGCCAAGCTTTTCTCCCAGCATGCTGCAACGTTTTCCACTCCTATTTCATATAGTCTGTGGGACCAGGGTTCCCATCCTAGGGCCACCCAAATAACCAGGCCAAGCCCGATGGAGCCCTAGACTGTCTGGGCAGTAAAAGGAGCCCTTGGGGCAGCGCTGGGTCAAGCTGAGACCCTCTGCTGCCCCTGATGTCTGAGAAACAGGTGGACAAGAAGTTAGCTGTTGTCCTAACCTAACAAAATCTCTCTCTGGGACCGAGAACACTTCTGACGGGGAAATGAGCAAAGTGGCTATTAAACCAAAAGGAAAAACAGAAACACACAGGTAGAGAAGCCAAGAGCAATCTTGCCAAGGGAAGAAAGCGCACTGGAGAAGGCAAGGAGCCCCCCCTCGGGCACCCGGGAGTCAGCCAGCTGCTCTCTGGCTCTGGAAGCTGGTTCACTGCCAGCTTTGGTCTGAGAAGTGATCTTCCTGGCCTCCCCAGTGGCCCGAGAAAGGATGGTGGTCGCGGTGGAGGGCAGACGCCTGGGAAAGCCACCAGGCCCTTCCAGACAGCCCTTCTCTGGTGCAGGGCCACCCTCGGGGAGGGCTCTAAGTGCCACTGGCCTCCAACTGGTGCTATGCATTGCTCTCAAGAGTCACTCTCACCAAGATTTGAAATGACAAGCTTTCCATATTTCTGGTGGCAGCTGCAACTGAGTGAAATCTAACCCTGGCGCCTAGTGAGTGTCCAAAAAAGGCATTTTCCTCCCAGCCCCCTCCCCGACTCAGACAGGGAGCGGGGACAACAGGGCGTGGCTGAAACAGGCACAGAGCAGGGATGTCACAGAGACCACGGCTTGGACAGGGCAAGATGGGACACCAGCTGCCTCGGTTTATATCTGAATGGCAGCCGCTCGGCACAGGAGATATTCGGACCCCTTTGGGGCCTGCCGTTGCCCAGAGAAGGGGGTATGATGGCCCCGTGGGGGGCCAGGCCCCACATCGGCCACGTGGGTGAGGCCCTGGGGCTCCACAAGTCACATGCTGGGCGTGTCCCGCTCTCACTCTTGGACATGAGCGATGTATGAAGTCTCTGTACTCTTGTCACTGGTGGGGTGATTTTTCCCAAATTTTGTGTGACAACAAGGGCCCAAGACCACCTGGGACCGGATGATACCCGGCAGGCCCAGAAAGTCATACCTTCTGCACTCGGGTAACTCAGCCTCCTGAAAGCTAGCAGACCCTTAGGGGCAGTACTGGCTGCAGCAGTGTCTCCCACCTCCTCCAAATTCCTGTCCCTGTGAACCTGCGAATGGGACCTTATTGTAAAGGAAACAGGGTTTTTGAGATGGAATTAAGGTAAAATGAGGTCACACTGGATTCACGAGGTCCTACCCCAATGACTGGTTTCCTTACAAGACAGGGAAATTGGACACAGACCCAGAGAAGCCCCAGAGGAGAGGCCCACGTGAAGACGGAGACCCGGGGGGAGGCCGCGCGAAGACGGAGGTGGACATTGGAGTGATGGCGCTACAAGCCTAGGGACCGTGCGTATTGCCTGCAACCATCACGAGCTGGGAGAAGCAGGGAAGGACTCTCCCTAGGGCCTTCAGAGGGAGCACGGCCTTGCCCACATCTTGATTGTAGGCTTCTGGCCTCCAGAACCGGGAGGGGGTAAATTCCTGCTATTTAAAGTCACCTGGTTTTTGATACTTGCTGCAGCTGCCCTGGGAAATGAACGCAGCTACCGCGAGCTGGACTCAGGGTGCACGTGCATCGTGAGTGCTGGCGGGGGCGGGGGGTGGCAGAGGGGGAGGGTGGCGGGCAGAGGTGGCTGCGTGGGAGGAATCGTGTCTGCTGTTTGGGCAGGAGGCCCAAAGAACAGAACAGGATCCCGGGGCTCAGCACGTTTATGGTAGATCCGACTCTGAAGGCTCGTGTCTTTTCCTGGTTTTGCCCTCCATCAGCCCTAGGACAGGTACTGCACCCAGGAGGTGCTCGGGAAATAGCCCTTGGCCGTGCTGGCCTGATCTCTCTTGTCCTGTGTCCTCTGAGCACCAGAGCTGTGTGTCCTACACGCCCCCCCCCCCCGCCTCTGCCTCTTTTTTTTCCTTTTTAGGGCTGTACCTATGGCATACAGAAGTTCCCGGGCTAGGGGTCAAATTAGAAATACAGTTGTCAGCCTGCGCCACAGCCACAGCAACATGGGATCCAAGCCACATCTGCAAACTACACCGCAGCTTGTAGCAACGCCAGATCCTTAACCCACCGAGTGAGGTCAGGGATGGAACCCGAATCCTCATAGATACTAGTCAGGTTCTTAACCCACTGAGCCACAACAGGAACTCCAGCATCTGCCTCTGTTTTGCTCTGCATTATTCATGCACTTGTGTGGCTTCTTGTATGAGCACATTCACCAAGCGGATTGATGCCCGGCGCCACGGGGAGCTTCTAAACTGGAAGGGCTGACCGGCATTTTTTTCTATGCCTCACCCCACCGGATCCCCCTCCCACACGTCACAGTGCCCGCACACAGTAGGTGCGCTAAGTGCTGAGTGGTTTTAGATGAGCTCGGCCTGTGAGGAAATAGACGTGACTGGCTGGCTGGGCTGGAGAAAGCTAACCCAGCTTTACTACAAAAGCAATTGAGAGGCTGTTGCTATTTGCCGAGTTAGCAGAGAAGCACTGGCCCGTCTGAAAGTTGTCAGTAGGGACTCCTGCTTTCTGAGGCTGCGCGCTGAGCCCATAATCCCCGCTCCAGAAGTGTGGCTTACCCTGAGTGCGACCTGAGAAACGCAATCCCTCGGCTCTCACCAGGGGCCGGAGCTATGATAAAGCAGAAGCGGAGGTCAGCCGTGAGAGGGACAGGCATCTGGGCTCCAGGTCGGACGCACCCTGTTGCATACACCTGCTGCGCACTTGGGTCCGCTTCACTGTGTCATACGCAGCCCAACGCCTAGAAGTTAAGGCCAGTGCCCAGGGCTAGAGGCTAAGCTTGGCTGAAGCTGGCAGTGCCTTCTGCCACATCCCGCTAGCACCCAGCTTCCCCTGGGCAGGGGGTCCTCCGTGACGAGTGCGAGTAACCAGCCTATGGAAATGCCTCCAGGAACAAATAGGACGTTACGGCCCACCCAGCCCTTCCCAGGAGCCCAGGGAAGTCTCGGCACCGCGGGGTGAGGGGACATCGTATGGCCGAGCTGGACTGGAACCTAGATTCCTCCAGGCCCAGGGAGGCTGGCCCTTGGGTCAGCTACCCCCCGACCATGAGGCCTCAGGGAATGGCTTGGAGTGATCAGAGTTTGCAATGAACGCACCGTCTGAAACTTGAGATGGGGCTCTGAGTCTTGACCTCTGAGCATGGCCGTCAAGACCCAGCAGCACTGGGAGGTGCCCGCTGTCCAGTTGGGCCTCCATCCGGGGCACACGGCGGCTCTGCTGCCTTCTCTCATGCACAGGAGATGCTCGGCTGGACAGCCGGTGGGCAGAGGGCTGAGCGTCATCCTCCACACCAAGTCTCTTTGGAAACAAAACAAAGCCCAACACCAGGGGCGAGATCACCGCTGTGTGTTGACAACGCCAAGCTGGCAGCTGGGCAGGAAGGCTGCAGAGCCCCGAAAGGCATCTGGACTTGTGCCGTCTCATCTGCGTCCCGCCGTGTGAGGGCTCGAGCCCGGGGCAGCCCCAGAGGACACGGACGAGAAGTGGCACCGACACAGGAACGGGACGCCAGAGCTCGGAAGGGCGGTGCCCCCAGCGGAGCTTGCCTGCCAGCCCGGCCGGGACAGAATGGGCCAGAGCCCCTGGCTTCCCGAAGGGAACAGAGCAGACGGGAGCGGGGCCCAGGGCAGCCGGCACGTCCTGTCCACTGGCTCGCACGGCTTCAAAACCAACAAACCTCAATAACACCTCCTTCCTCAGTCAGCTCTCCTCCGCAGGCTCATGGGCTGCGTGGTCCTTCTCAGAATGGCCCAAGCACCTGTCCTCTGGCGCCAGGAGCCCCATCTGAGCTCAGCTGCAAGACGCAAAGCCCAGTGGTGAGAGAGGCCAGGGCGAGCTCGCAGGCTGCTGTGCACAGGGCTCCCTGGCTCCGGGTTCTAGTGCTCCCGGGGACGCTGGCTTGCAGTCCGCTGCTTAGAAACTCTGGGTCCTGGGCAGGAAGCGGCACTGCAGAATGACTCTGGCAGGAGAGTGGACGCCAGCACAGGTCTGGATACAGATGGATGGGCTTATTCGGCAGGGCTGTCCGGTGTCAGAGCCTAGAGGGCTTCAGGGCCAGGCCAGGCCTACACCACGCGAGGTCTGGAGAAGGAAAAGTCATCTTTCCAAACAGGTCCTGGCTGGGCAGTGACCGACACCACGAACCCCCGGGCCTGGGCCTCTGGCCCCTTCCCTCCACCCTCGCCCCACCCTGCCCGGCATCAGCCTGGGAGGCCCTGGCGTAGCCTGGCTCCTGGTCTCCTTGCTCAGTCCACTGTTACAAAGACAGTCCCCGTGTCGTCCTCCATCAGCACAGGCACAGAAAAGATCGCCACTGACAAATGCTGGAATGAGCCACCGACACGGACTTTATTGGATGACTGGGTGTCACGGATTGGCTAGCAGGTCACAGACTTGGGTGAGAAAATGAGCCTCGGAGCATCCGCTGCCGGAGAAGCGCACCTCTTTGCTGAGGGGTCCGGGTGCCCAGGAAGGAGGCCAGGCTCACAGTGGCCAAAGCCACACCGGAGTGGCAGGTTCTGCCTGTGACCTCTCCGCCAGAGGGCCAGCCCCCCGTGTGCACCTGGCGGCTGCAGCCTCTGCTCCTCTGTCACGTGTTGGGGGAGGCGGGGGGAGGGGTGCAGGGAGGGAAGGGCCCAGAGGGGGGAACAGGGAGGGGAAAGGGCCCGGCACCTCCCCACTCACCCCTTCCCGTGGGGGCCTCCGCAGTCAGCAAGGGTGCGGAGCCCGGGGCCGGGCGGGGGAGCCTATCTGTGCTTATGGGATGGTGATGTGAAGGCCTGGCAGTGAGAGAAAGGGGGGGGCAGCTCGGGGGAGGCCGAGGCTGGCCCAGAGCCGGCTCAGGGCCTGGGGAAGGGTCCCTGGGAGCCCAGCTAAGGCAGAGGAGGCGGAGGGATCAGGCTCTCGGTCCCCAGAGCCACCTGTTTCCGCCCACACTGGCACAGGTTGGGGGCGGCAGGCTTTTCAGGACTGGACAGCTGATGGAGGTGTATAATATGCAGGGCAGACCTGCGTGCTCCCACCTGCCCTGCAGGTCCTGGCACAGGGCAGTGGGTGCTAGAGACTCTCATGCAGCAAACACCGGCCCCGGCCCGGGGAAGCCCTGAGGGTTGGCTATTTGCCCTGATCAGGGAGGGCCGGGGTCCTAGTCCCAAACCCCTCTTCCAATCCTCGGTCAAGCAGCACAACCCAAGGGACAAGAGTGGTTGCATTTCCTTAAAAAAATCTATGTTTCATTAAAAAACTAGTCTGAATGTGAAGAATATATATATAAAAAAGGCATTCTTTGCTCCATTAAACATCATTCATTCACTGAGAAATTCCTGAGCTCTGTGCCATGCCCAGACCCGTGTGCCAAGGCGCCAGGGTGCGGAGAAATCTAAGGCACGGGCCCTGCCCAGCACAGGGCTCCTTCTGGCTGGGAAGGCTGGTGACAAGTCCAGACCCCGAGGGCAGGGAGGGCCTGGCAGCATCCTCCCTGCTGCCCTTGAAGCAGCAGCCGGAAAGCGCCGCGCCCAGCCCAGCCCAGCCCAGCTGCAGGTGGCCTTGGAGGCTGTGGGGACCACTCTGCTCAGAGATGCCGTGCTGGACACTGACCACATGGCCAGAGGCCCAGGGAGGCCACAGTCTGGCCAGGCCTTCCTAGGAAAGGAAGAAGGGGAGACCTGGGGCCTGTCAGGCCATCCACGCCCCAGAGCCGGGCTGGGCCTGATGTTTCTTTCAAGCTTTGACACATGGGAAGGCACCCTGCTTAACACCTGGTAACAGAGGTGGTTCAGGCCCGCCCCACCCAGCCAGGCTCTCCTAGGCACCCACTTAGCAGCCCTCTCCTGGGGACCCTCCCAGGGCCTGCAGGTCCCCGGGAGCCATGCTGACCAGAGACTTCAGAGGGGCTTGGCAAGGAGACACCCGCCCCACCCCAATTTGGCCAGGCCCTCCCTCCTGTGCTGGGGCTGGCAGAGCCGGCGGGCCCGAGAGGGCACAAAGTTCGCCTGCCCCGAGGGGCGCCTCCCTGGGGGCTGGGCTCCGGTTGGCAGGGCCACCCCACTTGTTCTCTCCTTGACATCCACGTGGTGGGACAATTCAGGTTCCGATCCCTAGAGTGACCTTGCTCTCTGCATCTTGCAGGGGTTCCACGACCTCACAGGCCCGAGGAAAAGGGAAGAGGCAGCACAGGGGTCCTACGACCTGGGCTTCCACCCTCTCTCCCTTGGAACAGAGGTCCTGGCTCTGCAGGGCACGTCCGCACCTCCCCACACGCCCCGCACCGGAGGGGGTCTGCCGGCTCAGGAACACTCAGGGCTGGGGAGGGGCGGTCAGAAGAGGCTGGGAGCAGCCCGGCCGGGCGCGTCGTGGTCCCGGATGTACTGTAAGATGTCCATCTCGTCCATGGCTTGGATTTGCTGCTGCTGCCTCTGCTGCCCCGCCGCAGCCTGAGACGGGCTGGCTCTGGGGGGGGCGGCTGGCTCTCTGGGTAGCGCCGGCTTAGCTGCCACCGGTGGCTTGGGCTTCAGCTGGGGCTTGGGCTGGGGCTGGGGTTTGAGCTCAGCTCCCAGGTTCAGAATCTGATCCAAATCCTCTTCGACTCTAGAGAACCAGAGGGGGAAGCCATGAGCAGAGCCTCCTGCAAAAGGAGCAAGCCCCCCCTCCCCGCCCCCCAAGGCAGGAAGCCCCTCGGGGCACTGGGCTCAGCAGCCCCGCCTCCTCCCTGGCCCCTCCGCCCATCCTGCCCCCGGGAAGCTCCCCTTCCCTGCGACCCCACGGCCCAGCGGGAGCAGAGCTGGCTCCTCAGCAGCATCCGCAGAACTGCTTTCCGGTGACCCCACTCTCAACAGGGTGGCTTCTTTGGGTGACTTTTCCCTCAACGTCTCAAGAAATAACAGTAACAGCTGCCAGGTGTGCCAAGCACTTCAGACCCGTTATCTTGTTTCATGGCCCAACAACCCTTGAGGAGGTACCGCCTAATCTCCACCTTGCAGACACACTCAAGTCCTGGGAGGATGAGCCACCTGCCTGAGGCGACAGCATCTGGCAGGGCCTGAGCTGGAACTAGGGTGTCTGACTTCAGAAGCTGAGCTCTCATTCAGACCACGTTTAGCCAGAGAAAGAATGAATGAGGGGCTCTGAGCCATTGTGGGGTGGGGTCTGACTGCCCAGTGTCCCCGGGGGGACCACCTGGGCGCTAGACAGAGTCCACAGTAGGCTGGAGCTGCCCTTAGCCAGCGCCCACCAAGATCCACCACGCCCTGAACCTGATGGCCCATCGGCAGGTGGGACTGAAGACTGGAGCAGTGTGACAGCCACACGGGGCCAGCCCCAGGTACTGAATGGCAGGGAAGAAAGGCGGGCCTCTTAGGTGGGAGGCGGGGCAATCACATCTGAGACACAGGTGGCTACTCAACATTCTTGGCCAAGTCCCCTTTTTCCACTTGGGCTCCCTGAGTCATGGCTAAAAATAGGTCCCACTGATGAAAGGTCCAGGTCCCCTCTCCTCCAGGCCCTGTAGACATGAAGTCAACCACCAAGGGGCCAGAGGGGGCGTTTGAAGAGCCTGGTCCTACCCCTCCTGCCCAGGTCCCTGCAGAGCACAGCACTCAACTAAAGACCAAAACCGGGAGCTTCTGCTATGGCACAACAGGATCTCTGCAGCACCAGGGTGCAGGTTAGATCCCCAGCCCGGCACAGTGGGTTGAAAGATCTGGCGTTGCTGCAGCTGCAGCATAGGTTGCAACTGTGGCTTGTATCTGATCCCTGGTTATGGGAACTCCATATGCCATAGGGCGGCCAAAGAGAAAAAAAAAAAAAAAACCCAAAACTGGGGCCCTGCACTGGTGAGGAAACGGGGCTTCTCAAACTCCAAACCCTGCCCAGACGGCCCTCCACACTGCCTCGGGGGCACCGATGCAGTGAGGGGATGAATGGGTCATAAACATTACGAAGTTTATCATAAGGAAGACCCATCACTGCCTGGAGAGTCACAGGACACATGCAAAGAAAAGCAAAATATGGTTCCTGCTCCTAGGAAGCGAATTCTTCCTCACCAGGCGTCTGGCAGACGGAAGGCAGGGCGCAGGACGCGCATGCTCTAAAGCAGTGACTCCCAGAGTGCTCTGCGGGATGCAGGCTGCTTCACCAACAAAAGGGTCCCAGGGACCAGCTGGCACGAGAAATGCTATGAGAAACCCCCCTGGAGCCATGAGCACCCACACACTGAAGGACTGGAAAGTTCTGTTTAACACTAGTACCACCCTGGCCAACTGGCCACAGAAAAGCTTTGAAGGTAACACCTTTCAGCACCCTGCAAACCGGCATTCTGCAGAATGTGGGCTGGAAAGCACAGTGCAAGACATTTAGTGTGACCGGCCTGGAAGGTCCCACTGGCTCTGCCCGGCTAGACCCGCTGAGTCCTGGAGACGAGACGGCAGAGGCTCCCTGGACGGGACGGGCTCCGCGGGGCCCTGCCGCTCCCTGGGGCGACTGCGGTGGCTGCGCTGGCTGCGGTGCTCTGCTTCCCTGCGCCTCCGCCTTACCCCTCAACGCCTAACCACGGTCCCAGCGTCTCCCAGGGAGCCCTGTGGCCGGCATGTCAAGGACGAGGACACAGGATGAGAGTGAACAGCTGCCGGGGGCCGCGGGGAGATGTAATGACAAGGAGCCGCCACTGTGACTCCGCTGGGCGGGCACTCGGGGCTAACGGCCCGCGGCTGCTAACAAGGGCGAGGACGACAGCCTCCTGGGACCGCACGGCCTGTTGCCGTGTAGCTGTTCCTGGAAAGAGAAGGCTCAGCGTCCTGTGACTCTGGGGACGTGGATGACGTGCTGGAGAGATGCACGGTGCCCAGAGTGCCAAGAAGGCAGCAGCATGAGCAGAGGCCAGAGAGAGCCTGCCAGGCCCGGGGTGGGAGGCAGGTCCGCCCCCTCTCCTCCTCCAGGTGCTCAGGGTCCTGGAAAGGCCGGAGGACGGGACACAGGCTGTCAGGCCCGGGTTCCAATCCCAGCCTGTCCCTTAGGAGCTCTGGCTTGGTGCAGTTACCTCCCCCACCCTCCATTTCCGGTGAAAAGGAGATAACAGCACCTTTGTGGGGGTGGGGGGGTGCTGTTGCGGGGATTAAATAAGATGACGTGTAAGGAGCCCAGCATCCTGTTTGACACACGACACGCACCCTGTGGCTATGTTTGGCACTTTTTGTCAACCCACCGCCACAGAACAGATTAAGCCCCACTCTCTTCTCTGCACACCTGCCGCTGTGACCTGCCACTGTCCAGAACATCTGCGTTTTGCTCCCTTCAGGTGAGCCGCGGGCCACCAACAATCAGACTTATTTGTCCCCACACCTGTTTATGCCACTTATACTTGCTCATGCAACCATACAATTTAATCATTCTTTATATAAATGATTTGTATGCATGAAGTTTGTTCTTTCTAGAACCTACTGAGCTGCTAACACCACCTCCAGTCCCCTGCCCTTCACTGCCTCCCGGCTAGCTCCCCCCCACCGCCAAGGTTCCCGCCTTTGACAGAGGCCAGGATTCCCTCCTGGGAGCCCGAGGATAGGGAAATGTAGCCTCTGTCCAGGCTACTCTCAGGCCCGGTGAAGCACTGCTGGACACAGGTGGTACCTGAAGAGCTCCTCAGAGGTCTCCCTGTGGCCTGAGCGGGACGGGGGTCCTCCACTCTCACGGGCAGCAGGCAGCAGCAGAGGGTCACCTAGGGCAACAGCTCCGCCAAGGTCAGGGTCGTCAAACAGCTTCAGGGCTGCGGAGGAGGCAGCAGCAGAGTGGTCAGAGGGAGTCCCAGCCTGTCCTCGGCTGCCCGGGGTGCAGGCTGCAGACGGTCTGGCCCAGCCTCCGGGTGCAGCCAGCAGAGAGGGAACAATGCTGTCCCTCTGCCGGCAAGGCGAGCGCAGAGGGCCCAGAGCAACGGGGCCCAGTGGGGGCAGGGGACAGGTGCTCATGGGGCCCGGCACACCTGTCTGCCTAGCCACCCCCCACCGCCCTCCATACTGGGTGGGAGTCAGCTGACGGCCCCACTCCTGGTTTCCAGTCCTCGAGGCCGCCACACTGCATTTAGGAGGAAATGGCCTTCTCAGCTCGCTGCCCCAGGCTCCCCAGGTACCAGCCAGTTGGGTCTCTTAGCTCAGCCCCCAGGGCCGCACCCCCATCTTCCAGCAGGGTGCTCACAGAGTGTCAACAACCAGCCCGGGGCTGCCACCTCTGGGATGCTGTGGTGACCGCTCCGAGTGTGGTCCTTGCCTCCAAGGAGCCGGGGTCAGCTCCCACCCCTTCCCCATCCCGACTGTTCAACGCTGCCCTTTGAGAATGGTGACGGCAGCCTCCTCCCCCGGAATATGCTGTTTCAGCGGGCCCGGCAAACTCTGCAGCTCAAATACAGCCCCTCCATCCACAGCCTTCCCTGGGGTCCCCACAGGCTCTACTCAGACCTGCTGCAGGCCCAGGCTGCCCTGTAATTGTCAGGGGATGTCCTGGGTCCCATGGGAGGCCCCGAGGCTGGGACTGTGTCTTACTCGACCAGGTGTCCCTGGGCCCAGCACAGAGCCTGGCCCCCAGCGGGTGCTCACCAAGTGCAGCTGAATCAGTGGGTGACATCAACTCCCCACCCCGGATTCAGACACAGGCCGGGGAGGAAAAATCAGACCCAGGTACCAAGGCAGCTCAGCTGCCCCGCTCCAGCTCTGCACTGGACCCTCCCGCGGGGTCTCTGCAGGGGACACAGGGCTTCCTGTTAGAATCCAAGTCCCGCAGAGTCCCCGCCCCCTGGGGCCGGGCCAGCGCCCACTCTTCACCAGATGCCCACACCCGGCTGCAGATGTAACGAGGGTGCTGGGACGCCAGTCACAACCCACCCTTTTCAGAGTAACAAAGAAAAGCACCCTCTGCTTCCAAGGCCTGATTAGAATAAACAAACAGCCCTGGAATGGTCCAGGCTGTGGGGACACAAGGCGTGGGACCAGACGTCTTCAGGAGGAAGTCTCCACTGATCGAGTCTGTGCTGTGTCCACAAGGGAAGGTGGCCATGCTGCTCACGTGCAGTGGGTCTGAAGCCACCGGCAGAGGGTGGCTGGGCCACCCGGGCGATACTGAGAGTGAAGGGAACACCCCGGGGCTCTACTTACGGTCCCTGGAGGGCCCGTCCTCCGTGGGGCCCTGGGGAGGAGGCTTCCGGCCGGGGCCAGAGAGCCCCTCATCAGAGTCCACCTCCTCATCAAAGATGGTGAGCCGGGGTGAGGGTCTGGGCTTCACGGCCACCTCAGGGCGTCTCCTGGGCTTCTTGGAGCTGCAGAATCACAGACAGAACTCGAGTTAGGACTTCTCACAAAGAAGCCCTGCCGGCCGGCTCGGCAGCGTGGACAGACCCACGCAGCCGGTGGGGCAGGCTTGAACTCGTGTCGAGAAGGAACCTTCCCAGGCGCTGACCAGGGGCTGGTGAGACGCTGCTATGCAGGCAGCCCAGCCCTGTGCCCGGGGGACGGCCGCTGCTGGGACGTGGGCCAGAGCGGACGGGGATCTGGACTCCACAGCCGACCGCGGGCAACTCCAAGGCCTAGAGGGCCAGCAGGACTCAGGCCTGCCTGTGGGGTCAGGGGTCAGAGAACTCCTCCTTCCGGAGCTGCGGGGGCCGCGACCTCAACGCTCCCTGGGGCCAAGCTGAGTCACTGCGTGGCCACTGGAAAACCAGGACTGATGCATGAGGCTGCAGACCTCAGGGCCTGGCCCCGGGGGAGAAGGGAAGACAGCCTTGGGCAACGCTCCTTGTTTCTCCCCGCGTACCCCTTTTCCTTGAGCAGTGTAACCCATTATTCTAGAAAACACTTCAGTCCCACTGAGCAAACCCCACCTCCTTCCGGAAACGCCTCTGGCTCTGCCCCCCTCAGGCCCCTTCACTTCTCCTTCATCGACTGGGGAGGCCCTGCTCTGGGCCTGACGCTGTTGGGAGAAACCAGGAGGGGGCTCGAAGGAAGCTTCTGGATCTCAGGAGGCTTTATTCCTTGATCCGTGTGGTGGTGGTTCTTGGTGAACACGTCAACCTTCAGGGAACCAGGGCTGCAGAGATCTGCGCACGTCACTGGAAGTTGTACCGCCAGTAAATAAACAAACTTGGCTTTATTTTAACAAGGTGATCCAACCCCTGCTGGTGACCCTAAATTAGCCGTTTTAAGGTTCCTGCAAATACCAGAAATAAGCTGTTAACTGGTAGTGGGATTTCCGAGCGCCTGACTGCCTGAGGGCACTTCCAGCGGGCCGAGGTCACCATCTGAGCTCGTGCTGGCAATACGGTTAGGCGGCATAGATACCGCTGCCAACAATGGCACAGGTTAAGCCACAGCAGATAAAAATAGCTGGGCGGCCCTGGGGGCTGGAGGGCAGGGTGCTGGCGGCGGCCGTTCCCACGGTCTGGATTTAGATGTCTGGCAGAATTGGGGGCTTCCAGCAGAGACAGGGAAAAGCTATGAAAGGCGGGGCTGCAGCCGCGGACGCCTGCAGGACCAACACACGTCCGTGCTCAGAGCTGAGGCCCCGGTGGAGGATCCGGCGGCAGACAAGGACACAGTGGTTCAGAGAAGCGAGGTGTCTGCTCAAGGCCACACAGCAGGCAGGGCCAGGGACTCAACGGTTAACCCCCTGCTCTTTCTCCACCCCGGGCACAAGCCAGAGGAGCTCAAGACACAGGCCATCAGGACCACACCTCTGCCGTGGTGCCACCCCCAGGCCCTGCTGTGGTGCCGGGGAGGGAGCCTGGGCTTCTCTAGAAACTTCACCTGCGCTTCCTTGCACACCTTAAGGAGTCAGGGTGTCCTGCTCTTCCTGGCATGTTTTCCCCTTTTGTTTCACAGACCAGGCAGAGCCGGCACAGCTCAAATGACCCCTGGGAAGTGGGCGCCACGGAGGCCCTGGCCCTCGGGCAGGCCGGCTGGGGGACGGGCATAGCGGAGACCCGCGGAGACAGAACCTGAGCTCTTTGCGCCCCTGTGGATTCTGATGGCCTGTGTGTACGGGAGCCAGCGGCCCAGCCCGGAGCCTGCAGGCTCTGCGCCACCACTGCCCCTCATTACACGTCACTGCCGCCCTTTGCGGGGCCCCGCTCCTGGATCCCACAGGGGCTGCTGCGGGGGAGGGTGGAGAGCCCCCAGCGCCCCTGCAGCTCCCAGGGAGGCTGGGGCTGGGGCCTGACCGCTCCGCTCTGCAGCCTCCGTCTGCAGGTCCACCCTGATCGGAACCAGCAGCCCACGCCCACATCCCCCAGCAGACGGGCCCCCGGGGGCCGGGGCTGGGGGCTTCTCGAGGGCCAGAAACCAGAGGAAGCCCAGAGAGAAGGGAGGGTCTGAAGAACAAAGGAAGTGAATGAACAGACGTGATGAATTATCTCCGGAGAAGCCGCGCGGAGATTTCAGTGATTTCCCCTCCTGCACCTACTTCTGGTTCGCAGAGCACAAATTAGGCCCGGCTTTCCTGCTATGTGAGTTTTCCTCTCAGATCGGACGAATGCTCTTGTTTTTCTCCCTGGAGACCTTTTTTATCTCTTGTTGTCTTGAATTGAAATAAAGCGGCTCCGCGGCACATGGGGCTGCTCAGTCGGGCACCATCTGAACCCCCACACAAGCCGTCTCCCCCACTCCCCCCGCCCCCCAACCTGTCTCCAGGGGAGACAAAGAACAAGAGGAAACAAGGAGCTCTGACAGCTGAAAGCTCCAGGCACCTGTGCTGGCTGGCCCCAGATTCAGTCCCTGGGGGCTCAGTAGTGTGCCTGGTCCAGAGCAGAAGCCAAATAAACATTAGATGAGAGGATGGATGGATGGTGACGGAAGGATGGACAAACAAATGAATGGACAGATGGACGGACAGCATGACAGTACATCTCTAATCCAGACTTATTTCTGCCTCCTCCCTCGGGGAGGGGGGAAAGGAGTGAAGAGAGAGTGGCTCCCAGCACCGTGTCAGACAGAGACCCCCTCCTCTCCATCGCTCCTCCTCCAGACGGCTCGCAGGCACCCCCGCTGGTCTCCACTGGCCCCTCAGCCCTTGTGTCAGGAGCCCATCCTTTCACCCTGAGCTCATGAGCACCTCCCGTGGGCGTATGCTAGGTGATGAGGGCCTGGAGACGAGGAAGAGCTGGCACTGTCCCCAGAGTCTCACAGCCGAGCAGAGTCCCAGACACAAGCCTATCGTCACCACACAGGCAATCCGACTGTGATAGCTGGAGCCCCGAGGAAGGAGCCCACCCAGCCCAAGGGCTTCCTGGAGGAGGTGGTATAGAGGTGGGCAGTGACTGAGGGGGGTCTCAGGGCAGAAAATGACATGGACAGAGAGACCCTCAACCCGTGGTGGGCTTCAGAAGCAGGACCCGAGCACGACCAGGAGCCCGGGCCCCGTGGAAGCTTTGCTCCTGGTCCACAGAGAAATGATCAGGGCCAGAGCAGGGGAGTTGCAACCAGTGAGAATGTCAGGAGGCAAAGTGACACTCAGGGGACTGCTGAAGTGACACCCAGACAGGGGCGCGAGTTTAGGATGGTGCCAGATTCAGGGCGAGGAGAGGCATTTCCCACGTGAGGGGAGTCTCTCGGATTCCAAGCCCTTCACCTTCCCCTCCCTCCCAGGTTGCATGACCTTGGACGCGGGCCGCACACACGAGCCGGGGCCCTGGCGCCCCTTCCACTCCCGCTCTCGGCCCCTTCTCCACCCGCGTCCGTCCAGCTGTCTGCGGGACATGGCACCCAGCTGTGCTGTGCCTGCCACCCACCCCCCGCACGGAGGCCACAAACGACGCCCCACTTCTCCCTCCACCAAAGGAAGGCTGGTTCGATTAGACCGCCGTCACTGGGGACGGCGCGACCGAGCAGCGACAGTGAGGTCCGCGATGGGCGGAACTGCAGCTCCTGACCTCGTGCCGTTCCAGCGCGGCACGGGCTGCAAGAGGAGGGCGGCGGGGCTCCCTGGACAGGTGCAGGCATGCAGAAGCGTGCTCCTGCGGTACGCACGTGTGTGCGTGGACAGACATCAGCCTTCCTGCTGTGTGTGCTTGACAGAAGACAGATGTCCAGGCCCGGCCACAAGCTGCAGGCGGGTGTGGAGCCCACTTGAGGGACAGGCGGCAGGTGCTGTGGCTGACAGCTCTGACAGGCCAAGGAGCGGCCCTGCTCCACGGGGCTCAGGTGGCTCTGGTGACAGTGACTGACATAAGAGTGTCCTCCCCTCCGGTCACCCAGGGGGCTGTGTCAACCTCCCTGGAGGCGCCTGCCCCGATGGGGACCAACGGCCAAGGACCCTGGGGTGCAGAGGCAACTCCTAGACTAAACAGAAGACAGTGGATCCTTCCAAAGCTGAGACTCACAGACAACAGGACTGCTACCTTCAAAGCCAGGGGGATGCTAAACCAGACATGGAAATCAACCTCCCTTCCAAGAATACAACTTCCCAGCTTCTAAACAGAGCACTTCACATTTTTTCAATCTTAAATTCAGGGTTTTTTTCCTTCAGTTAGGGAAAAATTTCAGAATGCTAATAAATGGACTTGGGAATTTCATTCCAGGATGATGTTATCTGCAGCAGCAGCAGGCAACGGGTTCCACCGCCATGTAAATCACAGACGAAAGGCATTCGCCCTGTGGGCCCAGGCCGGCCTTGCCAGGACAGGAGATTCAGGGAAGCGCCGGATGGAAGGAGGAGCTGGTTGGGGAAGCTGTGTTCCAGGCAGAAAGGACAGCCCTGGGAACGCTGAGGTGGGATGGGCCTGGCATACTCGGTGCCCATGCCTGGACAGCAGGTGCATGGAGCCAGGCTGCGGAGGGTCTGAGTGGAAGTCGGGCCCACATCCTGCAGGGCCAGGGGGGTGCTGACTGTTCCTGGGGGCAGACCCTGGGAGGGGGTGCGGGAGAACCTGTGTATGACCCCAGGCCCATCATTTCACTGTTTCCTTATCTGTTCGATGGGAATAAGGAATCCTCTGGAAGCTGCAAAGTGGGTCCGTGTGCTGTCACACTGGGCAGAGCAGAGGCCTGTGACCACGGCCGCTGCTTGAGGACGTTTAGCTCACATTGTGTGTTGACCCAACAGACTTCATTGTGGGCGCTAAAAAGCACACGGGCCGGGCCGGGCCGCCGCCACGGACACCCATCACCGGCTGTTTTCCCAGAGTCACACTCAAGGATCTGCTTCTCATCAGCCGCAGCCTGACTCTCCGGGGCCCTGAGCCCCACCCAAGGGACCAGGACCTCAGGGCCCCTCTCCTTCCTCAGCTTGCGGGGGATGGCACTTCTCCCCTTCTGCACAGGGGCCAACGGCTGCCCCTCAACCATCAAGGCAGCAGCACCACCGAGAAGCCAGAGCGGCCTGGCTGCAGAAGCTCTGCCACCCCCTGCTCGAAAGCAGAGCACCCAACCCCAGTCACACCCGCCGCAGCCCAGAGACGCTGAACAAACAAACGTGCGGCCGGCCGTCAGGACTGAGAGAAGAGAGAACTCAGCCCCACACCCTGCGGCCACACCACAGCCCCTGCAGCTACGGACCCAGGGGCTGGGCCTTGATCAGTACCTTCCTGCATCCGTAGCTCTACCCTGCTTCCCACTTACCAGGCTCAGGGACGGAGCCAAATATGCTCCCCCAACCAATCGCATGGGCTGCAGGAGGCCCCACTTCTGGCGAAGCCTCCGGCTTCCGCAGGCCAAGATCCTCCAATCCGGCAGACTCGAGCCTCCCCTTTGTCCACCAGAAAATCTTACCCACTCTTGGCCTGCCTGGGAGTCTCGGCCAGATGTAGGTGATGGTGGCTGACCCCTCCCTTACTCTGGCCAGCTCATCTGGGTGGCCTTCGTCTATTCCAACACCCCCAATGCCACTGCAAACGCTGACATGACCAGCGGATGCTGGCAGTCCTCGCAGTGGACACCTGTCCCCCCCATCGCCCAGCAGGAAGAACGAACCGACCAGGGCTGTGGAATCAGTCACGAGCACGGGTGGGGCCTCGGTCTGGGGGTGACGGCACGAGGCCTGGGCCAGCAGTCAGGAGGCCCAAGCTCCTTCCTGGGACTGTGTGATCTCGGGAAGGTTCCTCCATTGTAATCACAAAGACAAGATCTGACCTCTAGTCCCTTTCGGTGTAAAGGCTGTCATTCCCAAAATTCTCTGACCTGGGGGCTGTCACTAGTCTCCTGGGCAGCCCGAGGCGGGGGAATGGCAGGCACGAGCCCCCAAGACTCCATCCTCCAAGGAGGACAGCAGCCATTTAACTCCACCAAAGAGGCTGGAAGCCGGGTCCTCTGGGAACAGAGGCCTCAGGAGGCAGCCCAGCCACCTCGGGAGAGCTGGCTCCCTGCGGCTTCCGTGCGGGTGGCCCAGGGCAAGTAAAGGTCTTTGTGTGCACAGCTCCCAGTGCTGATATTTGCATAACAACAGCAGGAAATGGAAAAGCTGCCTTTTCCATTTCAACTGTTTAAACACCTTAGGGGTTTTTCAGAGCAAAGTAAATCTGAAATAGTAATAACACCATACAAAAGAAATTTCTTGTACTTCATCTCATTTTTTCCTTACGACCACCTTGCCTGGACTTTAATTTACAAAAAGGGAAACCGAGGGGGCAGAGATCCAGTCCCCCTGTCCCCACCGGGCCGATTCTACTTCAGCCTGTCTATCTGTATGTATGTCTGTTCGTTTGTCTTTTTCGGGCTGTGCAGGGGCATATGGAGGTTCCCAGGCTAGGGGTTGAATTGGAGCTGCAGCTACTGGTCTACACCACAGCCACAGCAATGCAGGATCTGAGCCGCCTCTGCGACTTACACCACAGCTCAGGGCAACACTGAATCCTTAACTCATCGAGGGAGGCCAGGGATCGAACCCGTGCCTTCACTGAATACTAGTCGGGTTCGTTACTGCTGAACCTCGCCGGGAACTCCCTCAGTCTGTTTTATACATCAGGCTTCTGGAGATTTCCCTTGAACCAAAGTGTGTTACTCCGTTTAAAAGGTGGACGGCACTGTTGTATCTGTGGCCTGACGGTCCGTTCACTGACGTGCATGGGGAACCAGAGCTGGTACAGTGGGCTCGGGTTGTGCTCTGCTCACTGTAACAGTAGCTGTCGCTGCAATCACTGTGACAGCTCCTGGGGGGGCCTGGGGGCTCACCGTGCCCCCTCCATCCTCCCTGTTCCGATCCCAGGAAGGGCCACGGCTAAGTGCTGTCTGTGGAGGCACAGTGCACGGCCGCCAGCCCCGGCTTCCAGCCCTCAGAGCGACCCGGAAGAACTGCCCTCCAGCAGGTGACAAGAGAGGGAAACCCCAGAGAAGGCGGTGGGCGCGTGGCAGGGGGCTCCCTGAGCCCGCCTCCTGAACCCCTGTGGGCGGCAGCTGCCCTGAGGCTAGCAGATCCCTATGTCACTGCCTTCCTGCTTCTCCGAGACTTTCACTGAGCTCGGTACTGGGGCAGTGTCTCTGGGGGGCTCCTCAAGGATGAATTTGCCTGGAAAGCACCTCAAGAGCTCATTAAAAAACAGGTTCTCGGGCCCCGCCCGGGTCTGAGGGGGCCTAAGAATCTGCATTCCTAACCACCTCTAAGCAGAGGTGGTGCAGAATTCCCACCTCTTCCCGGGCCTGTTACCCTGGCGGGGGGGGACTAGAACATTAAAGGGGTCTTAGGCCCATCAGTGACAGCCGCACTATGGAGCTAGAGGTGTCCAAGGAGAAGAGGCTTCTGGTGCCCCTCACGAGGTGGGGCTGAGGCCAAGATGTCCCCCGGAGCTCCCTTTCTTGGGGACAGCCCAGCTTCTAAGTCTCGGACAGAGCAGTCATGTAAGGCGTAAGGGTGTTACCCAACCTTGTGACAATCATTTCACAGCAAACAGGTGTATCAAATGGTGCACCTTAAACTTACACAATGTCATATGTCCACTGTATCTCAATAACGCCCAGGGAGGAATAAATCTTGGGCTAGTAGGGCTGAGGGCAGCTGGCAGTTGTGCCGGAGGCTTTTAAAACCACAGACTCAACCCGGAGCGGCAATTTCATCCAAATTTAGGAAGCAAAATACTTTTCTACTAAAACACATAAGGTTATTTTATGAAAGATAAAGCAAAATGTGTATAAATAATTATGACAAAGTGCATGGTTCGTATTTCAAAGAAACGTCCAGCTTTATCGCTCGAGGCCACGGCACAGAGCCCTGGATGCCCACTCCCCATCCTCTGAGCAGAGAGCAGGAAGCCCAGCCTTACAGGAAAGTGTGTCCATGCAGGCACTAGCCGGTCCCTCGGGAAGCTGAGGGTCCTCAGGGACGGGGGGCCTGGAGGGGGGCTCCCTGGGCACTGGGGGACGAGGTGGGGGGGCAGCAAGCCTGGCGGGTGCGCAGCGTTTGGAAAAGCAGAAAGGCCTTCCCACTGCAGGGGAATCGAGTCCCCCAAGGCTCCTTCTCTGGAGACACAACCAAGACCCCCAGCAGAAGCCTGGGGGACCTCGTCCCGGGGCAGGTCCTCATTCGGGGCCAGGGTCTGGAGGAAAAGCTTCAACAGAGCAAACGCTCCATCCGTGAACAAGTTCTCCACTGCCTGTAACGGCAAAAGCCTATGGAAAACACCACAATGTCCCCAAGCAGGGGCCTGGCGTGCCATTTACAGCCCATCAGCCTGAGGGACTAGCACAGAGTTAAGAATGTAGAAGTCTATTTATTGACCTGGAAACACCCGGAATGTAAGCGGAACAAAAGCAAATTATGAGACGGCGCACATAACACGATCCCGTCTTGGTAATAAAATGGGAACATCGTGACTAAAGGACTTTTAACTGGGCTTTCGATTTTTCTTTGTCCATCAAATATTACTCGAGTTGTAATGTAAAATATTTCTAGCAGAATATTTCCAGCAGAAGGCAGAACTGCTATGGGACAACTCCATCTTTCTCAGAAATGTGAAGTCTCTAAAACAGAAAGTTAAACATGAAGACTATGCCCCCACGCGAAAGCGATCTTGACATTAAGTGAAAAAGCTGGGTATGAAAAGGCATGTGCGCTCTGTCCGCAGTTACATGGATGGAGTCAGGACCGAGCCACAAAAACCCGGCACACAGGAGAGCGGCAGTGCGGGCTGGGATGGGCTTTTTATATATTAAGCCACTTTCAGTGGTGCAGTAACGCGGCTTTCCTTGACCAAAACCAGGTTTAACAGACAAAGAAAAGCCAGGCTTTGTGCCCGCGCCTCCCACCCGCCCAGCAGCCCCACAGTGGTGCAACAGCGCCCCTGCGCGGCCACGGCGGGAAGGACCGACGTCTGTCGCTTGGAAACGGGGCTGCTTCAGGCCCAGAGGGGAGCTGGGGGGTGGGGTGGCTGGGAGAGCACGGGAGAGCACGGAGGCCGCATCTGCAGAGGAACTGCGGGCACCGGATGGGGAAATGCGCCTGCAAAGCCGAAGTCTCCTGTAAAGAAGAGAATGCTCCTCCCCAAAGGGCGGGGTGGGCAGCACTCTGCAAGGAAGTCAACAGGCCCATTCGGGGTGTCCCAGAAGAGGCCAAGGGGAAACCCTGACATCCAGACAGGGCTCCGCCACACACGAGGCTTTGGCCAAGTCCCCACTCAGCTCTGTCCTCTATGTTCCCATCTGTGAAAGGGGGCTAATCCCAGGGCCCTGCCCGCCGCCCAGACCGCTGGAAGACTGGCATCAAGGAACAGGGCCAGGTATGGGGGGTGGCATCAAGCCCTGACTCTGTCATTTCTTTTTTTTTTTGGTCTTTTTAGGGCCACACCCGTGGCATATGGAGGTTCCCAGGCTAGGGGTCCACCACAGCCATACACCACAGCCATAGCAATGCCAGATCCGAGTTGCGTCTGTGACCTACACCACAGCTCACGGCAACGCTGGAACCCACTGAGCAAGGCCAGGGATCGAACCCGTGACCTCACGGTTCCTAGTCGGATTTGTTTCCACTGCGCCAAGACGGGACCTCCCTGACTCTGTCATTTCTTGATGACAGAGATGAATCTGATGAGCTACTTGACTGCAAACGTCAGCTTCATCCACAGAATGAGCTGGAAGCCTGTACCGGCTGCCAAGGGCACCATTTCCCAAACCAGACCCACAATGGATCCTGAAAGCAATCTGGTGAGTCATGACCTTTCAAAGAAAGAAAGAAAGAAAGAAAATAGAAGCTACCTATTCATGTAAATGCTAATCAATTCCTGGCATTTAATAAGTTCTGAAGTCTTTGTTGTTGGAGTCCTGTTATGGTGCAGCATGTTAAGGATCCAGCATTGTCACTGCAGTTTGATCTCTGGCTGGGGAACCTCCACATGCCCCAGGCACGGCCAAAAAAAAAAAAAAAAAAAAAGGTGTTAGCTGTAGGTGTCAGCACTGACTACTGTCATGCTGGTCATCAAAAGAAAGGCCGGCAGAAGGTCCAAAGCCACTGACACCCCTAATAGCTGCCCGGCTCTCCTCGGATTCAGGAAGGAGGGCCCCGCGTGTGGCGCTGGGGATGGTCCCTGGGAGCTGAGGGTCCCCCGACGGTCAGCACCTCCCCCGACAACTGCTACTGGAGCAAGCAGGAAATTAAGGGTGGCTCTTGCCGGCCCGAAAGAGCACTTTCCTATCCAAAAAAGGAGCCGCTCTGCTAAGCATGTCCCTCAGCCAAAGGCTGGCACAAACCACGCAAGCCCATCTCAGGCTGGCAGTGAGTAATGGGTGCTTACTCAGAACGCGGAGAGGGTGAGTTCGAACAAATATAGCCCAACAAGGCCCTCGGGCTGTACAGGCTGATAAGGAGCAGCTATGACGAACTTCGCCTGACTTAACCTCGCTGTGGCTCCCACGGGGCCACTGACCCCCTTCTAGGGCAAGGCCGGTGCGGAGGGCTGGGTAGGGACGCTGACTCCTGGGCGCCAAGGGGCTGCAGGACCTCCAGCTCCGGTCCCCCATCTCCCTGAGCACCCCGGATCTTTCCTTAGCCTGACTCCTGATTCTCTCTCTCGGCCGGTCTTACGGCCATCCCGCAGCCACACAGCCCCCCGTGCCCACCCTCACACATCCCCCCAGGAGAGGAAGGCCTGCGGGCGGCAGGTGGTGCCCTCTGGACTGCGTTTTTCCTGTTATTTATGTTGAACTTGCCTCTGCCCGATTTCTCAGCAGCTCTAATTTCTCTCTGGTACAGGGCCTGCGAGACGGGCTGGGACAGTGTCACCCTGGGCGTGTGGCGGGGCAGAAAGATGGGGCCATGACATTTATGTGAACTCACTCGTCCTCACAAGCGCCCTAAGGGACAGGTGCTGTCATCATCCTGCATTCAGCACAGAAAACGGGAGGACTCCAGCCCCGGCAGCCCAGCTCCGCAGCGCAGCGCAGGATCCTGAGCTGGGCGTGAAGCTCACACCACTTACCGGCTGCCTGACCTCTGCAGACTTCGGTTTCTGAAATCTGTCAGACGGCATAACAACAGCCGTTTGCAGGGCAATGAGACATGGTATACAAAGTACAAAGCACAACGCCTGGCGCATAGTAGGCCCTCAGAATCAACAGTCCCCACCTTTGCTTCTTGCTCATTTGGGCCAAGAAGCAGGCTAGCCTGCCTCTCGTCCAGTGCACGTGTGTGTGCATGTGTGTGGCACGATGGGGACACAGTCCACCCTGGAGCCCATCCTACCACCTTGCCTCACAGTCAGCGCCTTAGGGCTCACCGGCCCCCTCCAGCCGTGTTCTTCACGGGGCCTAACGACCACCTCGGGGAGGCGGGACCGAGGCGCACAGCCCGCTCCCTTCACGGGCTTATCATGACGAGTCAGACGGACGAGCCAGGGCTCCTGGGCTGAGTTCAGGCAGCCTAGCTGTCGGGGATGGGGGACAGCCCTGCCACGCCTCAGGGCACAGCTGGGGGGGCGACCCCTGGGCCCAGCCCCAAGGGCCTAGGTGATGTCGAGGATGAACAGAGCCACCTCCCGGAGCAGGCCAGGCCCCTCGGGCCAAGGTCCAGGGACACCGACTTTTCTCAGACTCCCAGGAAGGAGGGAGCAACCTGGAGCGAGGTGGAGGGGGCCCGCCTGGAAGGGGGGACTTACCGCATGATGCCCAGGGGGTCCAGTGCTTCCTCCTCCTCCCCCCCCGAGGACTTCCCTGCATCCTCGCCCTCCTGGTCCAGGGTGGACAGACCTTCACCCTCCACCTGGTCCCGCTGCTGGAAGAAGTCAAAAGCATCGCCGTCGTCCGCCGCTTGGCTGTCTGTGTCCAGGACAGAACAGTCTCTGCTGCTGAGATCCGCGGCCCCGGGCGATCTGGTGCCTGTGAAGGGAGACAGAGGGGGCACCTGACACCCACCGCCGGGGCACGAGGAAGCACCGCTCTGCTCGCAGGCTCCTGTGCCAGCGCTCAAGGCTGGGTGGTCCCTGCAGCATCCTGGGACCTGGAAGGAGGGTCTGGGTGGGTGGCGGCCAGCAAAGCCTGGGTTGGAGCGGTTACGAGCAGAAGCCTCCGATGAAGGGGCAGCTGTTCCCGAACCTCTGGAGCCCGGATCTGGCGGTTCTGCAGGAACATCTGAGCCTGCGGCCACGGGCTGAGGGCAGGAGGAGGCAGCCAGTGTGTGTGGGTTCCCACAGAACCGGCAGCCCCAGAAATGTTTTGCAGTTGCGGGGCGCACTGGGGAGCTCTGCCAACCCAACCACAGGCGGAGACCTGCTCCGAGGGTCTGGGTGATCGGACTACGAACTCAACGAGTGCACAGTGATCCTGTGTACGATTCCAGAACAAACTGTGACGGCTTCATCACAAATGCGCTTAGTGGTCCACGGGCAGGTGTCCATGATGAGGTTAAGTACAAAGCGGGGAGCAAGCATCCGGAAACTTCCATAGCACCTGAGAATGCTGCCTATGACAGACTGGGAATAAGAGAGCCAGTCCTTCCCCACCACCGGTCTGAGCAGCATGGTTTGGATTACTTGCTTATTTCTATCCAAACAGTTACTGAATAGTATGTCTTTTTGAAGGCGGTCACTTTAAAAAATACATCACCCTATATAAAGAACTTAAAGAGTGCCTGGCATATAGGATGGAATATGCATACTGATGGACTACGCATACTGACGGAATATGTAGAATTTAGTGATAATGATTATGCTGCATTATATTGAATTATGCCTTGTCATCTTCCTAGGTCAAATGGGACAATCCCATTCAAAATCTCAGGAACCTTTAATTTCATGTACTAAGCATCACGTAATAAACGTTTTATAGATGAGGGAACTAAGGCACGGAGGGGCTGGGAAAGTCGGACCACCCTAGCACAGGAGGCCAGAAGGTGGGGAGTTGTTGCCAGCTACGGCTGCGCTGGAGCCCACCCGCGGCCATGGACACAGCCCCCTAGAGAAGCGAAGAGGGAAGGGCTGTGAGCTTGGAGCAAATGGGTCAGGAGAGACTCAGGCCAGCAGGCCCAGGCTCGGGGCGGGAAAGGACTGAAGACCGCAGCACTGCAGCCTCACCCTGTCCCAGTCTTTCGTGCATTCACTGGTTCCGCCTTTATTCCCTGCCCTCTTTTTTTTTTTTTTTTAATTAGTTTATTTGCTTTTAATTTTCTTTTGAAAAAATTCTCATCTCTCTTGCAGAACAAGCAGATGCATGGTCGATGGGGAAAGAGTTAAACGGAGTGATCCAAAGAGGGGAGAATGGCAGGGGCGGGCACCCGATTCCCGCTGGGACTCCCCCGCCCTCCACCGCCCCGGGGCATTTGTGCAAGATGGGGACAGGCCTGGAGTGTTCTGAGCCAGGGGGCGTGCTGAGCTGGCCACGGCTTCTGCAGCACCTCCCGCGCGGCAGGCTCCGCGCCGGGCACTTTGCCCGTGTCGGCTTCCGTGATTCACACAAGCACCTGTCCATCAGGCCGCTCTCGTCTGACAGATGAGACAAGTGGAAAGGCAGGAGGCTGTGGGACTTCAAGGGCTCGTGGTCCCCACTCTTGGGTGGGGGCTGCCTGGATCCACACCCACAACCCTCTGGGTGGGGAGTGCAAAGTGAGTGAGCTGTTCCCAAGGCAGGATTTTGTGTGAGTTTGTGAGTGTGTGTGTGTGTGTGTGTGTGTGCACGCGCGCACGCGCGCGCGTGCACACAGGTTGGGGGAACCCTGAATGGAGCTGGCCAGGAGGCGGGTGGGTGGGGTCAGACTGTGGAGAAGGCCCTTGGGTGAGCCCCATCCAGCACCCAGGCATTCAGTCCTCCAGGGCCGGGTCCAGGCCCTTTCCACCCACCACCTTGGCCCAAGCACGGCAGTAAAGCCAATGCGCCTCGATGGCCCGGCTGCAGCTTCTGGGCGGCAGGAGGGGCTGGACCAGGGGAGACCTCAGGGATTTGGGACAGAGCCTTGGGTACCTAAGAATTCGAGCAGCTCTGAGCTGCCGGCCAGCTCGGCGTCCTTGGAGACACAGCGCAGAATCTCGTCGAACACGGCTCTCCTCTCTCGGATGTCAGACTCCCCGACAAACAAGACCTTCCTGGGGAGCGGGGGGAGGTTGGCCGCCCGATGACGGCTGCTGAGTTTCTGATAAAACTCCTCAATCTCGCTGTACTTTTTGGAGACCTGGAATGAGAAGGGCACGTGGCTTCCTGAACGAAGAGGGAGAGAGCTGCTCCTCCCACCCCAACAGAGGTGCCCAGAGGGCCGGGCCCTCCCCCAGGGATCGCGCCTTGGGTGTGCCTCCCTCCCGACCCAGCTCCCTGCCTCAGCCTCCACTCCCTGAACCTCCTGGTCAACGCTGGGTGCAGTCACCAAAGTCTTAGTGGTCCAAAGGAAAGACGCAATCATGATGGATTCAGGGCACCGTCACAGGTCCAGCCAGAGACACTTGATACAGAACCTGGCCTGCAGGTAACCGTGACCTATACCTGCATCCTGGGCTTTCAGCACACTAGCAGCACGACCTCACAGTCTGTAAGGTCATCTTCCTGCAACAAAGGGTCGCCTTTTTTCAGGGTCATTCTCCTCTGAATGCTTGTGTGAATCACGTGCAAAGTGCCCGGCGCAGGGCCCGCCACACAGCAGCAAGGCTCAGGTGGTGGAGAGTCAGATATTGCAGAGCTGGCTTCTGGCCCTGCTGCCAGCCAGGAGCCCAGTGCACACTGGGACCTCAGGGAAGCAGGCCAGGGCTTCCTCTAACTGTTAGAAGGTGGTCCTTGGCCGTCAGAGTAATCCAGGGGCAGCGCTGGGCTTCCTGCAGAGGTGGGGGCCCACGGCCGCCTCCTCTCAGCCTCTCGCCAGAACTCCTGCTGCAGCTCAGGGCTCATCCAAGTTCTTGCTGCTTGGTACTCGGCATGGGACACCCAGCACGGTCTCTGCCCTGAGGCTCCAGGTGTCTGGTTCAGTGAGTAGCGAGGTGGGTCAGCAACGTCACTGTGGTCCCTATAACCCAACGTGGCTGCTAAGAGAAGTTACCGGGTACTCCCCACCACACCCCACCCGCAGCCCAGCGTCCTCCCTTGGCCTGGACTCCTGTGCGCTCCCCACAGCCTGGGCATGTCCCCCCAGTTCCTCCGTGGGGGCATCAACTGTGAAGACAGATAACCCCACTGCTACTTCAGGCCAGGGTCGCGCCCCTGGCACACTGCCAAAATGCTGGTGTGGCTGATGGGCTGCGGGGTGTCTGGGTGCATTTGGACCCGGGGAACCTGGCAGGCCCACTGCACGCCTGTGCCGGAGCACCCAGTCCTGGCTAACCAGCAAGATTTTCAGAATCCCCCGCCCGTGAGGGTTCCAGGTGCCGGCAGGTGGCTGGGGCACTGGAGGACTTCAGGAACCCCCGGTGAGGTGTCATCTGGGACAGGGGACTGTGACCTGCAGTTGTCAACAAAGAGCCTGACTCGGAGCTTTCCTGAGAACAGCCCTCAAGGAAAGATAAGAACATCCTTTCACAAAAGTGACACGGTCTCCAGTTACCAATGGTCCTGACAACCTGAGACTCTACCAGGTGGAGTCGGTGCGCCCTCTGCTGGCCTGACTCCTCCACGCAGGCCCGGCCACCCGACCCGCGAGGACCTGGGTTCTGGGAGCCGAGGATCTCCAGGGCACTGAGAGCACGGGGTGCCCGGCTTTAAGTCTTGGGTGCCACCCCATCCAGGCCCGCATTCAGGGGTCTCCAAAGCAGCACTTATACTCCTCTTAAGGAGGAGAACGCAAAATCCTCCTTAGTTTTTTAAAGCTAAAGCATGAAAATTCAAAGAGATTTCAGGTTTGGGGTTACACCTCTAGATCTCACGGGGAGTAAATGCGTTCTTTGCCCTTGCAGGTGGTTCAGAACGTTTGAGGAGCACCTGCACGCATGGGGACCTGTGCACACAGCACACAGGACAAGGGGGCCACCAGTCTGGAGAACGTGGCACTGACGTGTCAAAGACGTCCTTGCACACTGCCTGGCTGACGAGGCTGGCCCTTCCTTTCCTCTTTGCATGACTTTTATGTCTTTTCCTTGCCCAGCTGCCCTGGGCAGCTATGTTGCATAACAGTGACATCAGCAGGCATCTTTGTCTTATTCCCAGTCTGAGCAGGGTAGCTCTGGGTTTGTCATTTATGGACTTTATTACGTTGTGGTGCATTCCTTCTAAACTCATTTTGTTAATTTAAGAGTTTTTATAAATGGGTGTTGAATCCTGTCAAGTGCTTTTCCTGCATCTGTGGAGATGAGCGTATGATTTTTATCCTTCATTTTGTTCTCGTGGTGTATGTGCCATGTTGATTTACCTGAGGATGTTGGACCACCCGTGTATCCTTAGAATAAATCCTGCTTGGTCTTGGCTTAACATCCTTTTAAGGCATTACTGTACTTAGCTTGTTAACATTTTATTGAGGAGCTTTATGTTTATGTTCATCAGAGATCCTGGCCTCTAATTTTGTGTGTGTGGTGTCTTTGATGGTTTCAGTAACCGGGTAATGTTGGCCTCATAAAATGAGTTAAGAAGTATTCCCTTCCCTTCAATTTTTGGGAAGAATTTGAGGAAGGCAGGTACTAAGTTTTCTTTGAGTGTCTGGTAGAATTCACCTTGAAACTGTCTGGCCCTGGACTTCTGACTTTTGATTACTGTTTCTATCTCTTTATAATCTCTTTAGTGATCAGGCTGTTCGGATCTCTATTTCTTCATGATTCAGTCCTGCAAAGTTGTATGATTCTAAGAATATGTCCATTTCTTCTCGGTCGTCCAATTTGTTGGGATATAGCTGTTCATATTGTTCTTATAATCCTTTGCATTTCTGTGGTGTCCATTGTAATTTCTCCTCTTCCCCTCCTGATTTTTATTTACCAGAGTCTTCTCTCTTTTTCTTAGTGAGTCTAGCTAAAGCTCTGCCAATTTTATCTTTTCAAAGAATCAGCTCTTGGTTTCATCAAATTTTCTACTTTCATTTTAGTATCTATTTTGTCTGCTCTGATATTTATTATTTCCTTCCTTCCAATAACTCTGGGCTTTGTTTCTCTAGTTCCTTTGGGTATAAGATTAGATTGTTTGAGATTCTTCTTGTTTCTTGAGATAGGCCTGTATTGCTATAAACTTCTTTCTTTGTGATGTTTCTTGCTGATTCTTGTTTGGCATGTTGTATTTTCATTTTAATTTGTCTTCAGGTATTTTTAAAAAAAATTCTCCTTTGATTTCCTCATTGACCTAACAGTTGTTTAGCAGCATGCTGATCAGTCTCCACATATGTGTGGTTTTTCCAGCTTTTTTTCTTATGGTTGATTTCGAGTTTCATATCGTGATCAGAAAAAAATGCTTGATATGATTTCAACCTTTGTAAATTTATTGAGACTTGTTTTGTGTCCCAACATACGGTCTTTCCTTGAGAATGTACCATGTGCACTTGAGAAAAATGTGTATTTGGATGGAATGTTCTGTACAAATCTATAAAATCCATCCGGTCTAATGTTTCACTTACACTGCTGTTTTCTTGTTGACTTTCTGCCTGGATGACCTGTCCATTAATGCAAATGGGCTGTTAAAGTCTCTTGCTATTATTATGTTGTTCTCAATTTCTCCCTTGAGGTCTATTAATAAAGCCTCAAATATTTTGGTGCCCCTATGCTAGGTACGTATATATTAATAATTATTATATATTCTTGATAAGTTGTGCTCTTTATCATTATATACTATTTATATTTGTCTTGTTACCTTTCGTGGCTTGAGGTCTCTTTGTCTGACATGAATATGGCTATGCCTGCTTTCTCTGGGCTGCCATTTGCTTGAGGTATCCTCTTCTTTACCTTCACTTTGAACCTGCGTTTACTTTCAGAGCTGAGGTGAGTCTCCTGGAGGCAGCACAGAGTTGGGTCTTGTTTTTTTGTTTGTTTGTTTGCTTTTCAGGGCTGCCGCCTCAGCATAAGGAGGTTCCCAGGCTAGGGGTTGAATCAGAGCTGTAGCCGCCAGCCCAGACCACAGCCACAGCAATGCCAGATCCTTAACCTACTGAGCAAGGCCAGGGATTGAACCTGAGTCCTCGTGGATTCTCGTCAGATTCGTTTTTGCTGAGCCACCATGGGAACTCCAAGTTGGGTCTTGTTTTTTAACCAATTCAGCTACTCTGTGTCTTCTGACTGGTGAATTCAATCCATTTACTTTTAGGGTAATCACTAATAAATAAGGATTTAGTGCTGCCATTTTACCTATATCTTCACTGTTCCCTTTTCTTTGTGTTTCTATTTGGTTGGTGGTTTCTATGGTATTTCTTTCAGTCCCCCTCCCCCCTTTTTTTAACTGTTTCGCGTCTCTGTTCTAGATTTATGTTTTGTGGGTCCCATGAGGTTTGCATAAAATGCTCATAGATAAAATACTCCTTTTCCCGCTGATACTTTCATTTGCCCATCCTTTTCCTCTGCCCCATTTATGCTTTTCTTGTCTTAAATGATCCCATTTTATGTTGTAAGTTGGTTACCAAATTGAAGTAGCTATAGTTTTTTCAACTAGGTTTTCATCCCTTCGTCCTTTGTGCTATAATAAATTATTTAAAAACCTATTCCGATATGTAGAGCTGCATTTTTCTGATTCTACTTATCACCTTACTCAAAGCTTTTTGTTTCAGGTAGAAGAGCTTCTATTAACCTTTCTCGTAAGGCAGGTCTAATGTTGATGAACTCCATCAGAATTTGTCTGTCTAGGAAACCCTTTATTTGTCTTTCATAAATGAAAGAGAACTTTCTTGAATAGAATATTCCTGGCTGGTAGATTTTATCTTTCAGTATTTTGAGAATGTCATTCCATTCTCTCCTGGCCTGTAGAGTTTTTGTTGAGAAATGTGCTGATAGCCTCTGGGGGTTCCTTTGTAAGCTATGATCCTCTTTTCCTGGCTGCCTTTAAAAAAATTTTTTTTTTCCTTTTTAAGGCTACACCATATGGAAGTTCCCAGGCCTGAGGTCAAATTGGATCTGCAGCTGCAGCCTAAGCCACAGCCACAGCAACATCAGATACAATCCACATCTGCAACCTACACGGTAGCTTGCAGCAACACCAGATCCTTAACCAGGTCAGTGAGGCCAGGGATCAAACCTGCACCTTCACAGAGACAACATCGGGTCCTTAATCCACTGAGCCAAAACAGGAACTCCTAAAATTCTTTGTCAATGACTTTTGACTTTTTTTTTTTTTTTTTGCTGTGCCTGCAGCATGCAGAATTTCCCAGGCCAGGGATCAAACCCATGCCACAGGAGAGACAATGCCACATCCTTAACCCACTGAACCACCAGGGAATTCCTGGCAGTTTTAATATAATTATTCTGGAGAAGGTCTTTTTGCATTGAGGCAATTAGGTGTTCTCCTAGCTTCGTGGACTTGTACATCCAGTTCCTTTCCCAGGCTTGGGACGTTCTCCACTATTATTTCTTTAAATGAACTCTCTGCTTCCCACTCCCTCTCTCCTCCTTGTGGGACACCCATTATCCTAATGCCCTTCCTAAAAGAGCTGAGTAGTTCTCACAGAATGTCTGCATTTTTTTAACATCTTAATTCTTTCTCCTCTCCTAACTGTATCAAGATTTCTACCTCTGAATTTGATAAATCTCTTCTCTATATGGTCTTCTCTCTTTCCAGTCCTTTCTAATGTATTCTTCATCTTGCTAACTGAGTTCTTCAGCTCCAGAATTTCTGTTTGGTTCTGTTTTAGTGTCTCAATCTCTTTGGTAAAGAATTTATTTTCTTTACTAATTTCATCCCTAAGTTTACTGAACTGCCTTTCTGGGGTTGTGTTGTTTTTGTTTTTGTTTTTTTTTTGGTAGCTTGCTGAGTTTCTTCTTGACAGCTATTTTGAATTCTTCATCTGTTAGACTGCAATGTTCTGCAACTTTAGTTTCTGGAGAATTGTCATTTTCTTTTTGTGGTACAGTGTTACTGTGATTCTTCATGACGCTTGATGGTTCCTCTGCTGGTATACATGAAATACCACATTCCTTTCTTTAGATAAAACTTTTTTTAGAAAGCTTGTTTCTAACTAGTCAATGGATTGGAGGCTTTTCTTTTTACCTTCCAGTAGGCGGCGCTAGAGCACTAGTCTTTGGTTTCCTTACCTGAGCTGCCCCTGGTGGTTATACCAGAGGACTGACTGATATCTTTCCAGCCTCCACTGTCTCTGACAAAGGTGTTGCCCAGGTACCCTCATTGTCACTGTTTGTGCCTCCTTGGTTGTTGGTGTCTTGCTGCTGTCACTGTTGTCACCGCTTGGAACACTGATGGGCACCTCCGCAGTGTCCAGAATCTCCAGTTACAGGCTCTGCATCATTGGAGGGGGTGGGGCTGGGATCGTGGCACCTCTGCCGTGTCTGGGGTTGTCGGGTTTATGAGCACCGCCACTGCGGGTAGGGGATAAGTGGCTAGAGTTGAGGGCAGCTCTGCAATTGGAGGGACGGGGCTGCAGGCCCCTCTGAGGCCAGGAGGCTGGACGTCCTGCCCCCCTGGTGCTGCTGGGTTCTCCGCGGCTGCAGGCTTGGCTGTCGAGGCTGCGGACCCAGGACTGCAAACACCACCTCCCCTGTCCCCCCAGTTCCGCTTCCTCTATGTGCTTCCATCTACCCACCTCTAGATGCACAGATGTGCAATTTCTGTAGATAATCTCTGGCTGAGATTAAAGAGGGAACAGAGGGGGCGTCTCAGCTGCCATAATGCTGGCCTCTCCACCTGCGCTTTAAAACGCAGCTCAGCCCTGACCTCTTCTGAGAAATCTTCCGGAACCCTGTCCCTAGGATGGGCTGGGTGCCCCTTCTCCACACTCCCACAGTCCTCCCCTCCCCTCCAGCTCCTGTCACCACCTGTGTCCGTCTCTTTACAGGTCTGTCTTCCCACAGACCATAACCATGAGTCATTGGTGTCCTGACCGCCAACACGCCCTGGTGCTCTCAGGCCGAGTGAGCGTTGGCTAGGACACCGCTCACACCCTGACGCTACCTGCACCCAGGTGGCAAGTATGTCTGTCTACCTGGACCCCTGGATCCCCTCGGGGGCATCCCGGCAGAGCCCCCAGCTCACCAAGAACTGGACGACATCTTCGGGCTTGTGCTTGGCCGACTTGAATGCAGCCAGCCGGGTGACCACCAGGATCTGGTACTCTACGTGTCCTGACATCATCCTGCCCCGTACCTCCTGGTGCTGCGGCACCGACAGGTCCAGGCCCGTGTGGACATTCTGAACTCGCCTGCCGGGGGGAAAGAAGGCCAAGGAAACTCAGGTTCGAGTCAGCAGGCTTCCCGAGCGAAACGCGGGCAGGACCTCAGGGTGGCCCGCGGGCCTGGGGGCGAGGCTGCTCTGCCGGCTGTGCTCAGTGGTCACAGCTCCGGGCTGCCCACCCCGCCACATGCCGGCCCCTCATAGAGCCTGGCTTCCCAGGCCGCAGGCCTTTGGGTCACTCAGGAACGAAGGGCTGTTTGCCCTGTGGGAAAACAGGTGACAACAAAGAAGTAGCTGGCACTGTTACGGGCTCTGTTTGGAGGCCCCCCCTGCAACACACACACACACAAACACAGGGCACACCCGCCTTCTACAGCTCTACCAAGGGACACTGTTGCTTAGACTCAAAGTCAGAGAAACAGGCACAATAAGGGAGTCACCTGTCCTTGGGCTCAGAGGTCAGAGGTGGAGGCAGGGTTCACTCTAGGCTGCCCCCCGCCCCCGATCTCCCCACCGACCAGCAGCTCCTCTCAGCCCAGCTTCCTCCTCCCTCTCAGAACCCCACACCTGACAGGTTCCCAGGACCTGCACCCTTGATCCCTCCACCTTTCTGCTGTCCCTCCTGTGCCTCCCGAGCTGAGAGGCCCCTCCAGGGCTGGGATCGCGGCCTCTGGCCTCAGCGCCCCTACCTTCTCCCCTACTCTCTCTGTTCTCCGCACCTGCGCCCAGCAGCCGCACTGGCTGGGCTAAACGCAGACAGGCTGACTGGTCTCCCTTCAAATTCCCAGCCACAACCTGCAAGCGGCTGCCCTGGGCCTGGCAACCCCACCTTGGTCCCGACCTGGGGTTCCCCAAGGGTGGTCCCTGCAGCATCGGCCTCACCCTGGGAACTGGTGAGAAAGGCAGACCCAGGCTGCTGACTCAGTCTTCGCGTTACCCTGACTCTCACGCATCTGAGCCTAATCCCCGCGCTCTCCCACTGCCCTGGGCCTCCAGGAAAACCTTTCCTGTAAAGAGTCAGAGAGTAAATACCTTAGGCTTTTCGGGCCCTGGGGTCTCCGTTACAACCACTCAACTCAGCCGTTGTAGAGCAAAAGCAGCCACAGACAGATCAGAAACTTTATTTACAAAAGTAAGAGGCGAGCCGGCTTTGGCCCATAGGCATAGTTTGCCCCACTATGCCCCAGACCAAGCTTCTCGAACTGCAAAGTGCATCTAAGTCACCTGGGGATCTTGCAGATCCTGATCCAGCAGGTCCGGGGCAGGGCCTGGGAGTCTGCGTCTCTAAGCAGCCACCAGGTGATGCTGAGCTGCTGCTCCCAGGACCACCCACCGAGTAGAGAGACGTGGAGTCTGAGCTGCCTGACTCGCAAACCCCAGCACCTGTTCTCCCTCATGACCCTGCTTCCTATTCACTGAGCAGGGGAAGCAGAGGAAGAACTTGCGGGCACGTCCCGTCCCGTGGCATCCCGTGGCATCCGCAGCTGGCCTGCACCTGCCTCCCCCGCCCCCGGGGCACACTGGCTGGCCCCTGCCTGAGGCCGACCCCTCACCTACTCAAGGATGTCGCCTCTACAAGTCTACCTGCTTTTCTGTGCCCCCGGTTTCCCCTCCTTACCGGATCATTCTCACTTCCTCACAAATCAAATACCCTTTCGGCCTAATGGTCCCCTTGAGCTACTGCTGCATTTCTGCCCCCCTTTCAGAAAAACTCCTCAAGATAACGGCCTCTATTCACCGTCTTGGGTTCCTCTCCTGTTTGATCTTGAACCTTTTCCAACCAGTCTTTTGTCCTCATCATGCAACTGCAACTGCTCATGCCCAGGTGGCCAGTGACCTCCGGTTTTTAAACCCAAAGGTCAGTTGTCTGGCTTCTCCCCCTCCAGCAACACCTGACGGTCCCTCCTGCCCCCCGAAGCTCTGTCCTCACTGGCTCCCAGGACCGCCCCCCTCTCTCGGCTCTCCGCCCTCCTGGCCACTCCTGCCCAGCTTCCCTGCAGGGCCCCCTGATCCCACCCAGAGCAACCCCCTTAGACGTCTCTCGCACAGCACGCGTCCCCAGGCGATCCCTAACAGCTCCAACACTTTAAACGCCATCTATGGGCCGACGGTCCCCCACTCCTCTCTCTAGTCCCGACTCTCCCCTTAAGGCTTCATGCCTTCTCCGAGCTGCCGGCCCAGCACCTCCACGAAGCTGTCAGCAAGCCTCCTAATGAGCGTGTCCCGAACAACCGTGATTCCCAGCTTTTCCCCAAACCTGCCCTGTCCACAGCCTCCCGTCCGGGGCCACTGCAACTTCACTTTCTTAGAAACTCAGGACGAAGGTCTTGCAGTCCATCTGGACTCCTCTTTCTTTTCTTTCTCGGGCTGTACCTGCGGCACATGGAAGCTCCCAGGCCAGGGGTCTAATTGGAGCTGCAGCTGCCAGCCTGCACCACAGCCACAGCAACGCAGAATCTGAGGGCACGTCTGTGACACACGCCGTAGCTGTGGCAACCTGGACCTTTAACCCACTGAGCGAGGCCTGGGATCGAACTCCCGGACACTGCGTTGGGTTCTTAACCCACTGAGCCGCAATGGGAACTCCTCGACTCCTCTTTCTTGTTCTCACAGCCAATTATCAAAAAAAAAAAAAAAAAAAAAAAACCTTGAAAGCTCAACCTTCACTACATAGCCAGAATGCAGTATTTCTCACCCTCCCTGCCACCATCACCCTGGACCAAGCCACCATCAGCTCTCATGAGCATCACTGCCAGCAGCTCCCGAATGGCCTCCTTGCCGTGCCCAGCTCACCCACCTCCTGTCAGCACAGAGGCCAAAGGCCCTTTGTGACATCTGTGGCGGGTCCCACCACGCTCGGAGCCTCACCTCAGCCTGGGAGGCCTGTGCTGACCGTCCCCTGCCTCCAGGCCCCCAGCTCCACACCACGTCACTTAAACTCTCCCCGCCTCACTCCACTCCAGCCACAACAGCCTCCTTGCTGGGGCCCAAGCACCCCTCTGCCTCAGAACCTTGGTTTCCGCTGTCCCCTCTGCCCAGTACATTCTCTCTTAAGATTTCTCTTTCGTTGGTCAGGGATCTGCCCAACCTCCACTCTATCGGAAAGACACTCCGGGACCACACCATTCACTCCTCCGGCCCTGCTCTCACCTGCCAACCTCAAACCCCCTTTTTGCAGAAAAGGAAACTGAGGCTCAGTGAGGGAGGCGGGATGATTCGTGTGGCACCAGGGAAACTTGTTCTGCCATTGAGGACATGGCCAGCGACCCAGCAGAGGACACCAAGCCGGTGCTGACATCAAGGTTCACCTAAAGAATCATACTTTTCTAGACCAGCCTGAAGTCACAGGGATGTTCAGATTACAGCTGGAAAAATAACACGGTTGTGTGAGCGACTGATGCCTGAGCCCGAGACTGCATGTAGGGGGAACAAAGGTGAAGTGCATGACAATACCCGCAGTGAGTCCCCAGACAGATACCGGAAAGGGGGGAAGTAAAACCGCGGACATCCCAGCCTTTCCAGGATCGGTCCTGCACTGAGTGCTCCAAGCCGGGGCCTGGGTGGGCCCACACTGCATCCTCTGGCCCCAGGGACCCTGCTGAGGCCTCCGCTCTAACCGCACTTGTCCCGGGCTACCTGCTGGAGCAGCCACCTCCTCTTCTGCCCCCTCACCTGGTGAACGTCCACTCCTCCAGCAGGACCTGGAGGCGTCATTCACCGCCTCCCAGAAGCCGGGGTTCCGCCCTGCCCTCTGTTCCCATGGCGACCTGAACCCACTACCCGTCTCAGCAGGGGTCTGCCTTCGTCCCTGTTTCCGCTGCTGGGCCCAGCCTTGCCCGATTCACCCCGTCCCCACTGCCGTGCACGGGGTCGGACACACGGTGAGCGCTGAAAGGATGCATAACTAGGTTCCCGAAAAGAAATGAAGGCAAGTGGGCAGGAAAGGACACAGGCGAGCCCCCCCCACCCCCCTTTGCCCGCCTGCGCGGGACCAGCCCGTCCAGGCCTTCCACTGGGTCTTGGGTGAGTTCATGACCTCCTGGGGGCCTCAGTTTCCCCGACTGTAAAACGGGGGCACTCGCAGCCGTCCGCTTCCCCCGCGGGGGGCTGGGGAGGGGGCCCGAGCCCGGGTCAACGGCCCCCGCGCTGGGGAGACCGGGCGGCGCACGGGGGACCCGGGACCCGCCGCCTCCGCCGGCTCCTCCGCCCCGGGCGCAGCCGGCCGCGGCTCCCGGGCCCCCCGACTCCACGCAGCCTGAGACGCGGCGCCGGGTGCGGGGTCTGGCTCACCTGGAGGTGACGAGCACCGCCGGGGACTGCATGACGGCGAGGATCCAGGCGGGGCGCGCGGTCACGGGATCCGCAGGCGCCGACGTCGCTGCGTCCCCGCCCCGCCCGACCCCGGCCCCGGCCCCGGCCCGCCGCCTAGTGGCCACCGCGCCCGGCCGGAGGCACCGCGCCCGGCCGCTGCGTTTGCAGGCCGTTCTGGAACTCTGCGCAGGGACTGGGGCTCCCGGAGCTGAGCGCGCCCCCCGACCCAGTGTCCCGAGCCGTCCCCGCTCACGCGCACGTCCTCCGCCTGGTTTGGGCCTCTTGTTATTAGTGACAGCGCCAGGTTCACGCATCGGAGCGCCCAGGGCCCCGGGGAGGCCTTTGAGGAAACGAGGCACTGACGCCCACGGCCCCAGGGGCGCTCAGGGAGATGTTGGGAGGCTCAAATGAGGTAACAGAACCGGCAGACGAGATCGTTAGACCCCTCTGTGAGTGAAGGGTGAGCCGCAGAAACGCTGCCTGACCTCTGAGCTTCCAGGAGCCACCGGGCCTGTCCAACAAAGGCTGCTGGGAACTCCGAGTCTTTCTTCTCCCTCACTTAGAGGACCTTGTTCTGAGGCTTGTTAAACAGGAAGACACTATTCAAGACGACGCGCAACCGGGGCGGTGGGGAGAGGACTCAGGAGCAGGTGCGGGTCAGGGCGGGGGGTTCTTGCTAAAGGCGGGCCTAAGGGCTTAGACATCAAAGGTGCGGGATGAGGAGCTTGCTCAGGTATCAAGAGTGATCAGATATCCAAGGTGGGGATTCTCTGTAAACCGACTTAGCAGGATCCTGCCTAAGACTGGGCTGGGCTGGCCAGAGACAGGGCAGGGACCAAGGTCATGGCCCAGCTCACCAGAGGGTTCAGAAGAACCTGAAAAGTTTAGTCAAGGAGAGGGCCTCTGTCACCCAAAGTTTCCTTCTCGGAGAGCTACCAACCCCCCCTCTCGTGTGCAGCCCCCTCTCTCCAGGTGCCCCCTCCTCCTCTCCTCCTCCCCCTGACACCACCTCCCAGGGCTGTTACCTGCCCTCTGGCAGGAGCAGGTGGGGCCTCTGCTTGAGTGCATTTTCCCGGAGAACCAGCCTCGCATCCCCCCTGCACCACCTCGGACCTCTGGTCAACAAGTTTCCAGCTCTTTTGCGACTACCTGCAAAATGCTTAGCTCAGGGCCTGGGTCCTGGTGACAGTCAATGTGTTTGTATGGCTCTAAAGTTTAGCCTGCCTGTCACCAATACCTTGCAGGCCCCAGGGTTCCAGAGTGTGTGCCGCTGCGGCCCTTGGCACACCTGGCGCCTGCCAAGAACACCACTGGTTCCCATGAAAGAGTAACCCAGTCCCAGAGAACCATCCCGTTTTCTGCCTCTGTGGGTCCCACGTGCCCCTGTGTGGCTCTAGCGGATAATTGTATACAATGCATGGAATGTGGAATCTAAATCTGATATTTTCTGCTTCCTGCCTGACTCAAGGAGCCCCTTCCATGGCTGAAGCCGCAGTAACGCAAACCACATTGCAGAGGAACTTACAGTTCCCCTTCTTGCTGCCCTGGGAGGAGCGCTCCAGGCCTCAGTCACCCCTGGGGACGTCGCTGGACCTCAGAGGCAGTGCAGTCAGTCAGCAGGGGGTCTGATGTGAATTCTGGCCACGCCATGTACCAGCACTGCCCTGGTTTCTGGTGGGATGGGTCTGCTGGGGACCTGCCGATTTGTCTCTGTCTTCTACAGTGACGCTTTGGCGCTTCGGGGGGCTGGCACTCAGGTCGAGCAGGGCTACCACCTCATTTGTTACTCAGCAAATGCTACTGGGCACAGCTCCGGGCCTGTGACCTCTCCAGGCCCTGGGCATGCAGAAGACACAGGCCTCCCATGTGGGGCCCACATGCCACTCAGGGACAGGTGGAGATGTCCACACGAGTGCAGGCCCGGGGTGCACGGGGAAGGGCATGTAAGCAGCTCAGCCAGGGGTTGGGCAGACAGGGGTTCTTCCAGGTGGAGGTGGTGCCGACTTGGGGCATGAAAAAGTGGGTGCTCTTTGACATTGGTTTTCTCATTGGTGAAACAGCACTTTAACTCATAGCACTGCTGTGAATTAAATGAGAAAATAAGGGACTGAAATAAGAGGAAATGTATGGGAGATTCTGTAGATAAGCTACCCCAAAGCCATTCCTCTTTGCCTTTTACTGTCATAGAGGCTATACAGGTAAAGCGCTCATGCTCCCAACCTCCCTTACAGTTAGAAGGTGCCATGTGACCTCATTCCGGCCATCTATACAGAGGTCCTTGCAAAGGGTTTACCTTGCTAGGAGAAAGCTCTTTATACCTTTTCCGTCTTCTGCCTAGAAAGGAGATACGATGTTGGAGAGGCAGCAGCCACATTGTGATATTGAAGCACAACTGGGGTCTACACATTGAGGATGGAGGAGGCTGGGAACCTGATGGCACGTAAGATACCGTACCAGCCCTAGACTCTTTCTAGGGATTCTTGTGTGAGTGCTTAAACCACTCTAAGTGGAGTTTTCTGCGATGGATTTTTTGTTGGTACGGTTGTAAAGTACTTACATAAGACTGGGCGTAAAAATATTCAGTATGGGGTAGGGCTGAATGAGGAGGAGGAAGAGAAGAGGTAAAGTACGTTCTAGGCAGCAGCGCAGAGGCAGGGTGCCTCCAGAGAACCATAGTGTGACTGGGGAGCTGGGGAGGAGGGCGTGGGGAGGATTACCTGAGAGGAGGCTGCAGGGCCGTTACGAGCCTGCACTCAGGGACCCTGCGTGTGTCATACAAAAGGGTTTATATTTCTCCTGAAGCAGGGGTGGACTCACGGAATGAACAACAGGGGGTCAAGAAGATTTTAGGATCCGCCTGGGGGCGTGATGAGCCGTTTCCTGCTAGGAAGATGAGGGCGGAGGCAGGGAAGGGCGAAGAGGGGACCGGAGGGGGGAAGGCGCGGACGCTGAGTGTGGCTCCCTCTTCCAGAAACTTGATTCTGAAGCAGAGGAGGCAAGCAGAGGATTTTCTAGAACTAGTATAGAGAGAGAATTCATGATCATTGCAGAAAAACTAGAAAATATAGATACTAAAAGGATAAAATGAAAAATCACCTCTCATTCTGTACCAGACATAGCACTGATCAATATTTTGTTGTTCTTGCCCTCCTGACATTTTTTTCTATTCCTATATGTAAGAAATAGCTTTTCCTTTAAACAATACACAGTCTTACTGTTTTGTAACTTGCTGTTTGATTGACTACCTTGTAAACAGCTTTCCATGTAAAATTACCTCCCAAGACTTTTCTTTTTTCTCTTCTGTTTTCTTTTTCTCTTTCTTTCTTTCTTTTTTTTTTTTTTTTTTTTTTTTTTTTTTTTTTTTTTTTTTTTTTTTTTTTTTTTTTTTTTTTTTGATTTTTAGGACTGCGCCAGTGGCATATGGAAGTTCCCAGGCTAGGGGTCGAATTGGATCTGAACCAAGTCTGCGATCGCAGCTCATGGCAACGCCAGATCCCTGACCCACTGAGCAAGGCCAGGGATTGAACCCACATCCTCACGGATACTAGTCTTGTTCATTTCCAATGCGCCACAGTGGGAACTCCTCCCAAGCCATCATTTTAGATGATTACTTAGAATATCCCCTGCAGATGTACCTTAACTTACTTGTCTCGTCCTCAAGCTATGGAGATCCGATGGGAAGGTAGTGTGTGGATGGTGGGAGATGGGGGTGGGGTGGGGTGATGTTTGAAATGCTAGCTAATATTTGAGCCAAATATACAAAGAGGAAATTGTGGGGGAGCGTGCCAGTGTGTCAGCACTTGGTGAGTCTGTGCACTTCGTTGAGTCAGGGAGGGTCTCGGCAAATTGGGAGAAGAGAAATGAGACCCAGAGCTTAATCTCTTTGTGTTATGAAGTAAAAGAAACTTCAGGGGTGTTATCAGCCGGCAGCTCCTGAGCTTTGGGAGAGACAGATGGGGGGTCCCCAGCCACATGGAGAAGGCCCGTTCTGCTCTGTAACCCAAAGCTTCACAAGCCACCACGCACACCGGATTTGGGGAAATGGACTTTGAAATAAGGGAAGAAAATGGCACCAGGTGTGGGGTGCAGAATTCACAGCATCACAGTTCCAGGACATGACAAGTCAGCAGGGATTTGGAGGAGCTTGGATTAAATGTGACTCGAAGCACAGGCTCTGGGGAATCCTCAGGAATTCTCACTGTCCGGGGCGCAGCAATTCCAGACTTTTTGTTTGGACATTAAAGGAACAAGGGCTGTGGAAGGCTGGAAAGCATAGCCACTAGCACAACAGAACTTACTCCATGGCTTTGCTCCCCACCACTGAACCTCCCTGGGAAGGCTGGCTGTGCTGCCCCAGCCCTTGCCAGCCCTGGGTTCATTTTCTTAGATCCGCTGACTTGGTTAAATGCAAAATGGTGTTTCTTGTTTTAGAAGTCCATGTATTTGATTCCTAGTGAAGTTAAACATGTTTTCTACAGCGTGCCGGTCTTAAAATGTTTCTATGTGAGTCTCCTGTTTATTTCCTTTCACATCTAAAAAAGTTGTCTTTTTCTTGTTGATTTGTAAGAACACTTTATATATTTAGGATAGTAACCCTTTGTGATAAATATTAGCCCCTCTTTATCTTTTAATCATTTCCCCCCCAAAAAATGTTTATTTTGAAAAAGTTTCAAATTCCACGGAAAAGTGGAAGAGTTCGTACTACGTCGGCACAGCCTTCACCTAAATTGGGTTCCTGCTGAGAGCGAATCGCCTGGAAGATTCCCCGATTCCACTGATGGGAGTGGAGGAGCAGGGCTGGGAGCTGGGTGTGATGCAGTCACGGTAGGGGTCCCAGCCAGTGCAGGGGGAGCTGGGTGACCCTCCTGAGTCCCCCTGAATTGAGACACGTGGGTACACCTTTATACCCCCATATCGACCAGTGCTGGATGTGGGCCACCCCAGCAGAGGCCTGACCTTGGCCAAGGCAGGTCCCAGAGAGGACAGAGCAGAGCACCGCTGTGCTCCCCAGCAGTGGGGCTGAGCCCTTCAGCCCTGGAGAGGGGAGGGGCCGCACGTGTCCGAGGCATGGCAGGGTGGTTAAGCCTGCCTCATTTGCTTCATCCTTTCTTTCTCTCTGTGTGTTTTTCCTGAAACCTTTAAGAGTTAGTTGTAGTCATCCTGACATTCATCGAAAATACTTCAGCTTGTACTCTCTTCGAAACAGAGCATTCTCTGGATTAAGATGTGGTGCCTAGATGCAGTGGAATACTACTCAGCCATAAAAAGGAATGAAATCATGCCATGTGCAGCACCATGGGTGCAACTAGAGATTGTCACACTAAGTGAAGTCAGTCAGAAAGAGAAAGACAAATACCATATGATATTACATATGTGGCATCTAAAATCGGGCACAAATGAAACTATCTACAAAACAGAAACAGACTCGCAGACATAGAGAACAGATTTGTGGTTGCCAAGGCACAAGAGAGTGGGATGGGTGGGGAGTCTGGGGTTAGTGGATGTCAAATATTATATTTAGAATAGATAAACAACAAGGTCCTACTGAGGAGCACAGAGAGCTGTATCCAATCTCTTGGGATAGAACCTGATGAAAGATAATACAGGAAAAGGGATGTATGTATATGTATGACTAGATCACTCTGCTGTACAGCAGAAATTGGTACAACATTGTAAATTAACTATACTTTAATTAAAAATGTTAATTTTTTTTTAAAAAAGGGAAACAGTATTCTCTTTTATAACCACAGTGCAATAGTTGGACTCAGGAAATTTGACCTTGAGATGATACTATCACTTAACATACAATCATATTCCAGTTTGTCCAGCCGTCCCAATGACGTCTTTTATTTATAAATTCCTCCCCACCCCCTGCCGCCCATCGAGACCTGGATGGAGGGCTGTGCACTGTATTTAATGGTCAAGCCCCTGTAGCCTCTTTTATCCTGACAGTTCGCAGGCTTTCCCATCGTCCACAACGCAGACATCTTTGAGGGGCCCATGCCAATGGTTACAGTGCTCCTGGGCAGGGACTTATCTAATTAACTTCATGGTCCGATGCAGGTGACTATCTAGCACTGGTGGCCAGATTGGGGGACACGTGATGCCAATGTCCCCATGGTCTGTGATGTTGAGGTAGGTCATTTGGTCAAAGTCAATCCTGTTTTTAGAATTTTTTTGCATGCACATTTTAAGATTTTAAAGCAGTTCCAACCATGGAAATGTCTCTTGGTGGGTTTTGCAATGAAATTATATTTAGAAAAGTGCTCCTTATCCCAGACTATATAAATATTCACATATTTCCTCCAAAGGTATTTTCTCCTGGGAGTTGCCTGGTGGTCATGTGGTCAAGGACTCAGCATTGTCACCGATGTGGCTGGGGTTCGATCCCTGGCCTGGGAACTTCGGCATGTTGTGGCCTGGCCAGAAAACCCACCACCAACACCAACAAATGTACTTTCTTCAATCAATTCCTTGCTTCACTGGGAACTAATTTTGGTTTATGTCGTGAGATAAAGGTATTTTTTTTTCCTCAAAATACTTAGTCAAATCCCCAGTGTCATTCATTAGTGTTATTAAATACTTCAACCTTTCTTCCACGGGAATAGGCACCATTCTTACATTCTAAATATTTACAAACGTTGTGCTTTGCTTCCAGACTCCCTATTCTGTTGTCTTGATCTGTCAGTTCAGCTTTTTTTTTTTTTTTAGGGCCACACTCTCAGCATACGGAGGTTCCCCGGTTAGGGGCTGAATCAGAGCTACAGCCGCCGGCCTTCGCCACAGCCACAGCAATGCCAGATCCGAGCCGCGTCTGCAACCTACACCACAGCTCATGGCAACACCGGATCCTTAACACACTGAGTGAGGCCAGGGATCGAACCCGCAACCTCGTGGTTCCTAGTCGGATTCGTTAACTATTGAGCCACAACGGGAACTCCTGTCAATTCTGCTTTGAGTGCTACATGGGAATTTGTTTATATTGATATCTGATGGTAAGGAAGCCCTCCAAGGAGGATTTATTGTTTTATGATGTAAAAATGTGAATCTGTTTCTAGACAGAGCAGAAAGAAGTGAGAGAGACCCCCAAGGAGATAAGAGGGCTGGGATACACAGCACGGGTGGAAGGACAGTGACAGACACAGGGACAGCTGGACATCACTGTGGCCTGACCTTCGCTGCAGCCTCCTGATTGCCTGACCCTTTCTCGCCCTCTAATCTGCCCCCCTTGCATTCCAGCATCCAGTATTTTGCTGGCATCTTTCTGGGCCATGCACTGAAATTTGTTCTTTGTTTCTGCATCTGCAACATGCAGAAGCTCCGGGGCCAGGGATCGGACCTGTGCCACAGCAATAACCATGCCAGATCCTTAACCTGCCGAGCCACCAGGGAACTCCAATCTAGTTTGTGTTTCTAAGAGGAAAGAACAATCCGTGGGCAAGGAGGTAGCGTACTTTAATTTGTCATCGCTCTATTAAATACCACTTTGGTCCTTTCCAGTTTTTCACTATTACCTCAATTTTTGAATCCTTGTACATTTGTCTAGTTAAATTCCTACAACGGAAAGCGCTGAATCCAAGGATTTCCTGCTTTAAAACACTGCTGCAGTCACACTGCTTTTGGAAAATCTCTCTGAACTTATATTCAATGGTATATGGAATGTCCGCTTGTTTCTCCTCTCACCAAGGATGGATTTTTATCTTCTTCAGTTTTATTAACCTGAAAAGTAAAGAAAAATGGTATCTAACTCTTCTTTTAATTTGCAGTGATTTGCTGGTGACTTTTGAGATTTTAATTGTGTCACCCTATGTTTTTCTCTTTCAGATTTGTGCCCCCAGCAATCAGGATAAGCTTTTTGACAAGAGTCCTCCAACTCTTTGTGCAAGCCAGGAAGGCCAGCTGGGGCTCTGCCCTGAATTAAGGTATTATTTAAAGTTGCATCAGCTACCCAGGAAAGTGGGAAGTGCTTGGTGGTTGCCGTGGCCTGGGGCCAAGTCCCCAGGGTGGCAGGCAGCCTCGTCCTTTGCAGGTCAGGCTCAGACACTGCCCCTTGACGAGCTCACGGATGCCTTCGCCACGTGGGTCAGAAGGCCTGAGAGAGGCCACCCAACCTGAGGATGCCAGGTTTGGGTCTCGACCCTCCGGCTGTGGGAAACATGAGACCTTTGGGTCCCAGTGTCCTCATCCTCCGGGGTGACTGCCATGTCACTCCCTAGACCTGGGGACACGACCTCTGGGTCCTCCACCTCTGCTCCTGGCTCTGTTAGTGCCTGTCTTCCCAGGCAGAGAAGAGAGTTTGGTTCCCTAGTCATTGTGTGTCTAGAACGGAAACCCCAGGCTCCTGGCTGACCTCAGATGGAAGGCTGGGCAGCACTGCGCATTCTCAAAGTCATCAGTTTTTATTCCAAGAGGAGCTTGTTTTGTTTTAATCTTTTTAAATGAATTTTATTACATTTATAGTCGTACAACCATCATCACAACCCAATTTTATAGCATTTCCATCCCCAGCGCATCCTCCACCCCCGACGCTGTCTCATTTGCAAACCGTAAGTTTTTCAAAGTCTGTGAGTCAGTATCTGTTCTGCAAAGAAGTTTATCATGTCCTTTTTTTTTTTTTAGATTGTGTCCACAAAGGTCTCTAAGAAGATCGAGTGGAGACACAATTTCCTGCTACTGATATTCACAGTATCGCGGGCAAGTCGACAGAGGAGAAATGCCTCACAGACAGCGAGCGGCCACACCCAGGAGACTGCCCGGACAGGTTAGACTAGGCTTCCAACTGGTTAAACCAAGACTCACCTAATCAGAAAACAGAAAAAGCCACTATGTTTTGGGGGCCGGCACGATGGCAAGGACTTTACCTATTTTGTTTCCTTTATTCTTGGGCACATCTGGCAGGTGGGAATTCCTGTCCCCATTTACAGAGGAAAAGATGGAGGCTGACTGGTTCGTTAGCTTAATCAAGGTATCAAAGCTAGTGACCGCAAGGCCGGTCTTATCATGACCCGAACGCTAGCTGCTTTCCTGACCTCAGTGGAGGTGCCTGGTCCTTGTCCCCTCAACTCCCAGGAAACCTTAGAGCTCCAGGTAAGCAGGTTCAACCGCAGGGGTCTGGCCGCAGGGGTTCCCAGTCTTCTCTCAGACTGGCTTGGTCTTTGTATTTCGGAGCCATTCAGTCACACTGTGATGCTATTATAACCAGAGACCAGCAGGTGGCAGTATCTGCCAGCCCTCTGCCACTCGTCCCAAACCCAAGGAAGGGCTTTGAGAAGTCCCCTGTGAAACTTCCGGAAAAGAAGCTACCCTCTCCCCTCTTCTCTGTCCCTTCCCCTCCCCGACCCAAGGGTAGGCCAAGCCGGGGGCCGGGGGCCGGGGGCCGGGCTGCCGCCGTCAGGGTGTGGATGCCAGAGCTGTTGCCCTGGGTTACCTGGTGCAAAAGAAGCAGCCATAGACTGAGCATAGCAAATTCTCTCGAGCCCAAGGAAGCCCAGACCTGGGCATCAGACGGAGCTGAGCTCGAGCCCCGCTGGAATCTTCCTGCCCCCACAGCCCTATCCTAGGTCTCTCTTCAGGAGATGCCTGCAGCAGCACGTCTCCGCTGAATGGAGAAGAGCAGCACCAGATGTGGTGGCAGGTGGCTCCCTCTGAGGACTCCTGTCACCATCTCCCCTCCCCCACTCTCCCAGGGACACCATCCTAACCTCCCAGAGCCCCGGCCTCACCCTGCCTCCGCACCACTAATCCTCAGCCGTGGCGGGTCCAGACCCGGGGCAGGCTCCTGGCTGGGCCCCGGCACCGGGCCCCATCCTCACACGCTCTCCACCTCTCATGGGTGGACCCTCAGTGGACGTTAGATTGTCAGCCTCACTGCGCATTTGGGGGATCAAAAGCTCAGAACGGCCAAGGGACTTGTGGTCCAAGGTTAGAGGCCAGACTTGAATTCTGCTCTCTTGACTCTCAGGGGCCGTCACCGTCACAGCCAGAGGGCGTCTGTCTTCCCTCCCAAGACAGTGCTGGGCTGCAGAGACCCAGAGCCCCTAACGATGGACAGGCGGAGGCTGAGCCCTCCTCCATCCTCATCCTCACCTTCAGGGTGCCCGGGGCAGAGCTGGATGAGACCTGCTGTGCTGCAGGGAGGACAAAGGCACAGATCGCACAGGGGCCCTGCCATCCCTGGTGGCTGTGATGCCAGATGACAGGGTGCTGATCCCTCTCCCTCCCTGGGGACTTGCCTGCTCTCCAAGGCAATGCAAGGCATAGAGCAAAGCATTGCTAAGGAACCTTCTCATGATCTTGCCATCAGATTGGGAGCCTGGTGTCCAGAGTGGCAGAGACAGTGGCTCCAGGTCGAGCAGGCCTGGCTCCAAGTTCGGGGGCCTGAAGGTCACCACAAGGTGGCTCTAGCTGGCAGAACCCAAGACCAACTTCTTAAGTGCCATTAACCCAGTGTGCCAGCTCGTGTTTCCAGGTGGCTTGTGAACTCCAGGTAGCAGAGATGCCTTTGAGGGGTGTGGTGGCTCTCACGGGTTCCGTGTGTGAACTTCCTCACCTCCTGCACCTTCAGAAGGCTGCCTGCCACAGCGAGGGAGCTCCCGTTGAAACCAGACATGGGGAGTTCCCTTCGTGGCTCAGTGGTAAACGAATCCAACTAGGAACCATGAGGTTGCGGGTTCGATCCCTGGCCTCGCTCAGTGGGTTAAGGATCCGGCGTTGCCGTGAGCTGTGGTGTAGGTTGCAGACACGGCTCGGATCCCGCGTTGCTGTGGCTGTGGCGAAGGACAGCGGCTACAGCTCCTGTTAGACCCCTAGCCTGGGAACCTCCATATGCCGCGGGTGCAGCCCTAGATAAGCCAAAAAGACAAAAAAGAAAGAAAGAAAAAAGAAACCAGACATGGCCCTGTGGGGCTCTTGGGCGCAAGAGCCTTTCTGTGTCTCCCATTTCCGGTTCTTAGGAAATGGGCCTCCTTCAGCCGCCTTGACCTGCCCTGAGATCCTAGGGACGGGTTCAGACGGTTGCCGGTCAGGCGAGGGCAGAACAGTCAGGCAGCGCTAGCACTGTCTGGGGGCAGGGTCCTGGTTCCCTGTCAAGGGATACACAGAATAACACAGGCATCTTACGTACCTAAGAGAAAAGTTAGATGCCTTGTGCTTCTTGTAGAAATGAATACTTTAAAATTGAACAGCTTCCTTGTCACTTTAAAACTGAACAGCTCAGAGTCCTTCCCTGTCCTTTTCCCTGACCTAAATACACCCCAAACACAATCACCCCCTGAGCATAATTGTCTGTGGGCTAAAGATTATTAGCACATGATGTTTTTCAGGAACTTTCCTGTTTTTTTTTTTTTCTATTCTCTGATAATACGCCCTTTTTGCAAGTACTGTTATTCCAGGCAGTGACCCAGACGACCACCATCGTGAACCTACTGAGAGCTCCTGACTCCAGCTCTGATGACTAAAATTCCCCCAAGGAAAGAAGAATGCATGCTTGTCCCAATCCTGATTCCTATCTGAAAACCTGTTTTTCTCTTTTTACTATAAAATTCCTCGCAATATTTTCTAATGAGGGGTGGGACACAGTCTTCAGGGCGTTAGCCTGCCGTGACCTTCCTTTGCCTGGGAAAGCAATAAAGCTATTTTTTTCTCCTTTACCCAAAACTCTGTGTTTCGATTTGGCACCTGCAGACAGAAGACGAATTCCGGCAACATCATCTCTGCATGTATGTAAGCACTGCTTAGATAGCAGCTTGTGATGAATCCAGCAGAGTATGAAAAGCTGGCCCAAATAACCCCAAATCTTCCTTCAGATCCTTGGCTTCTAGGACCTGAGTCAGAAAGGCGGTGGTCAGAGAAAGCAAACAGCTTCTGCAAAGGACAGATGAGTGATGAGTGGCTAAGCGCCCACGCTCACCTAGAGGGAAGGACCTGGGGGCGAGACCGTGGGGACCATCCACCCCCCACCCCCCATCAAGAAACACCTACCTTCCAACCAGGCTGCTTTCCGCTTCTCCCTTCCTTGGCACCAATCTCACCTCCGCTGTTTGAGGAGGTAAAGCTGAAGCCTGGAGCTCTCGGGGGGCGGGGGGTGTGTGGTCTTCAGACCGATGAAGAACAGAAGTTAGAACCTGCAGCCCCCACTTTTCTCCCAGCCTTCTCTAAACTCCCTGCACCGGCCCCCCAGCCGCATCACCAGCGGCCCAGTGACTGCTGGGGCAACACAGCGGAAGAGGAACCCACCTTCCAAGTGCACGACCTCTGGGTCTCCAGGGACCACCACCTCGCTCCTGCCTGCCTACCCGCCAGAGGCTTCCCATATTCCCCAAGACGAAGCTTCAAGCAAGCCTGAGACAGTCTGGCACTGGTGGCCCCGTAATGCCACCTGCTTACCAGGCGAGAACGTGGGGACCATCCATCCCCCCACCCCCCCATCAAGAAACACCTACCTTCCAACCAGGCTGCTTGGGCCTGGCTGTGGGGCTCTTGGGCGCAAGAGCCTTTCTGTGTCCCCCATTTCCGGTTCTTAGGAAATGGGCGTCCTTCAGCCGCCATGACCTGCCCTGAGATCCTAGGGGCGGGTTCAGACAGTTGCTGGTCAGGCAAGGGCAGAACAGTCAGGCAGCGCTAGCACTGTCTGGAGGCAGGATCCTGGTTCCCTGTCAAGGGATACACAGAATAACTCAGCTTCACCAAGTCAGGGATGGAGGGCTGGCGACCTGGTCTTACGTTTTTCTGTCCTCGGGGAGGGCATCATCTTCATTCTGGGCTGACGGTCAGACATGGGTCCGAGGAGCCCTGGATGGGGCATCTGGAGACCGGGGCCAAGTCAAGCCCTGGCTGTGGGCCTGACCCGCTGGGCCATCAGGTCACCGCGTGTAAGCTTAGCTGCTGGACCACATGCTCCAACCAGCCCATCCCGCCCTGAGTGAGCCCAGGGGCTCCCCCAGCTGCGGGCAGGCCCTGCCACGTGGTAGCTGTTGTGAGCTCCCAGCAGGCGCCACAATAGGACGGAGCCCCCAAGGCAATGCCTTCATAATCTTCACCTGAGAGTTCTTTTTCTGCCAAGAATTTTCCTGAGAGCTTGTGAGGAATGGCAGGGCCTTCTGCCTCGCCGCTGGGGCTAGAGAGGTTGTTGCAGGCCAAGCCCGGAGAAGTTTCCCCGAAAAGGTGACTCCAGGCTCCACCTCTCAGCAGGAGACCTGGGCAAGCTGTTAACTTTCTTTGTGACTCAGCTTTCTCTGTCTGTAAAGCAGAATAACAGTACCTGTCTCACGGGACTGAGCGGTGGCAAGAATGGAGTGACAGGAGGTGAGTTAACGGGTTGGCGGGATGCCTGGCATTGAAGGAGAGGGTGCTGGACACGGCCCCAGCTTCCCTCTGCCTCCCTCCTCTCTGGGCTCCACTTCAGCGTGTCCTCTGCTGATCAAAAAGGCGCCCAGCACCCACTTCCCATCACTCTGCTCTGAAACACATTACAGTGTTCCACCTAGTCACGTGCTTTTATACATAACAAATCAGACAGGAGCTGCTGGCTTACACTACAGCTCGCAGCAACGCTGGAGCCTTAACCCGCTGAACGAGGCCAGGGTTTGAACCCACATCCTCATGGGTACCAGGTGGGGTTCGTAACCCACTGAGCCACATCGGGAACTCTTTCTATTGTCTATTCTGTTCTTAAGAAAGCTCCATGCCTTTGTCCTGTGCATTGCTGTATCTACAGCACACACAGCTGCTCGCAGCAAGTTTTTACTAGAAAGAAGGAATGAAGAGAGGGATGGATAAATGATGAATGAATGCATTAGTGCCTCATTTTTCAGACCAAGAGACACAGGTGACAATGGCTAAGGCCTGGCTCAAGCACACACAGCTGGTGGGTGGTGGCTCCTGCGGCATCAGCCACCCACCCCCTTACTCCCAGCATTCGCCTCCAGAGCCTTCCAGTGCCTAGAAGCTGGTTCCCTCTCAGCCATCATCACCTTGGGGAGCCAGAACAGACTGAGCCTCCTCTGTGCCAGCCTGTTATCCTGGACGCACACAAACTTCCCGAAGTGAGGGTCTCCCCGTGTTACAGATGAGGAAATTCAGTCTCAAAGCAGCACAGTGGCCTGCCCCCACAGGGACAGCAAGAGCACAGAGATCCCAACCCATCCAGAATTCCTAAGCCCCAAGGTGGCCTCAAGGTGGAAATGCATAATTAACAAACACATTTGGCACCTGCTGGGCCAAGCCAGGGCCAGGGCCCTTTCATTTTCTCCCTCACACAGTTGGAGAAACTGAAGGCCAGATGAGGCAAGGGGCTGGCTGTTAAGAGATCAAAGTTGGGACCAGACCCAGGACTACTTGACCCCAGCTCAGGTTTCCCAGGGTGTTTGCAAAAATCATAGTCTGCAAAACATCCAGAGACTGCTCATGCGTGGCTGCAGGAGGGAAGGAGGCCAAGAAAGATAGCAGGGACCCAGCACCAGCATCCTCGGACAGACTACCAGCCCCTGGGCTGAGACTATTTTGACTGACCAGTGTCTCTAGATAGCGGTTCTGACCCACAGCCTGGGCGGGTTCCTGCAGGACTGCTCTGTACCCGAACCGCCCAGAGAGGGAGACCCATGACCTCGGCTTTGTCGAGGTTCTCCATTCTCTGTCCCAAAGGCAGGACGGACTAACGTAGGAGCCCTGGAGGGCGACCCCTCCACCCCACCCACCGCCCTTTCTGCCAGACATTTCACCCTAACCTTGGGCCTTTCTCCTCCACCCACCTGATCCGCCTGGAGTCCCCAAGCTGTGACCCCTGGCCAGGTCCCTTCTGCCTCCATACATCCCCGAGTGGTGAGTGGCCCGAAGTCCCAAGCTGAGCGGGCGCTGCGACTCCGCGCTGGTCAGCACAGCGACGACGGAGGAGCTCGCTTGCGACGAAGCAGCAGGTTCGGGGGAACTCGGAAGCCCGGGCCGAAGTTGGCCTAGGAATTCCCCCGAGTCGGGCGTCTTTCGTGGGTTAGTGTGCAGGGCAGCCGGGCCGGAGTCGGGACTCAGCCGGCTTTGGGTCGCGTGGCGTCGACTTGAGCAAATCGTTCACTCTAAGTAACCGTGACGCAACGCCCCCAACTGCAGTTCGAGTTCGGTAGCAAATACGGTTTTAAAAGAAAAACATGAGCATACCCTGCTGAGGGGATCCGTCCAGCTCAGGCCCTCCGTCTGCCAGCAGCCGATCGTCCATCCGCTGGGTTTCCTCGCACTCGAGGGATGTCAGGCTGCCGATGGAGCCGAGCCAACACCCGCCGACGAGCTCCCTCTGCGGCGCGTCTCCGTGAAACGTGGCCTGCGTGACCTACTCCTGCTGCCTGCGGACCCAAGAGCCCCGCCGCCTACGTGACTGTGCTCGGGGGCGACCCCTCCACCCCACTCATTGCCCTGCGCAAGAAGGAAGTATAGAGGCGCCATCCCGAGAGTCTTCACCGCCCGCCCCCCTGGCTCTGGCCGCGCCCCAACAGACCAGGTAGCCCGATTCCATTAGAAGCCACCCCCCCCCCCCCGCCCGGGGAGGCGGGCAGAAGGTCCTCACTTTCGACGCACAAATGAACTCGAGGAGTGGCTCCCGCTCTGGAGTCCCCGCATCACCCCGAGGCTGTCTTCGTGGTTCCTGGGCTCCTTTAAGATCTTGGCTCCCGTCTAAGCGCGCGTACCGGTGCCCAGACTTTTGCTCTTCGACCGTCGGTCCATGTCCATCTACCTTTCCGGCCTTCCTTTCAAGCCGCTGACCTTCTCTTCCCTGCGGGTCCCCTCCCCTGCTCCGGCCTCCCGCTCCGATCTTCGGAGGCTGCGCCAAGGTCGGGGACCGCCGAGCCGGTGATCAAAAACGCTCTTTTGCGGCAACCCTGCTCGCGCTTGTGGCCTCTCTGGGCACGTTGGCCACCGGGTGGTGGTACGGCCAGAAGAGGCCGACCCCTCTGCGGCCCCACCTCCGGCTTCTCAGGCACCCGCGGAATCGGAGCGGGGAGGGGGCGGGTGTTTCTCCGCAGCGGAGCGGGGAAGGAGCTGGGCGGGCACGCGCGATGCCCCGGAGCCTCTGACTCCGAAGGGCGCGTTTGGCCCGGGCGCGGCGTGGGCGGACGGGGTCGCGGTGCCGTGGGGAAGGGAGGCGGGGCCCGGGTTTGCGGCGGGAGCCTTCGGCGGGTGACACTCGCCTGGCCAGAGTGGGGGCGAAGCGATTGGGTAGGGGGGAGGAGGCTCCGACTCCGACTCGGTGTAAGGCCGGAGTAGGGGGCGCAGCGCTGCCGCAGGAGCGTTCAGCAGGGGGCGCTGCTCCGGGCGCTGGGCGGGGGTGGGGTGGGAGAGGAGGGGGGGCCGCAGCTTGCTGCGCACGCTTCCCCCATTATTAAACACTATGTTCAAAAGGCGCCGGGGGACTTCCCGAAGCCACGGAGCCCGCGCCGCCCGCCCTCCTGGCCCTCGGAGCCCATGGACCTGAGCGCGGCCGCTGCGCTGTGCCTCTGGTTGCTGAGCGCCTGCCGGCCCCGCGACGGGCTCGAAGCGGCCGCAGTGCTGCGAGCGGCGAGGGCAGGGCCGGCCGGGAGTCCGGGGGGCGGCGGCGGCGGCGGCGGCAGGACCCTCGCCGGGGCTGGGGGCGGCTCCGCTGTCCCGGCCGCCGCGGCTCCCGGGCCCCGCGCAGCGCGCCGCGCCGCGGGCTCCGGCTTCAGGAACGGCTCCGTGGTGCCGCACCAGTTCATGATGTCGCTTTACCGGAGCCTGGCCGGGAGGGCTCCGACCGGGGCAGTCGTCGCCTCCATCTCGGGTTCTGGCCGCCACGGCCGCGCAGACACAATCACCGGCTTCGCGGACCAGGCGACCCAAGGTACTCACGCCTCCACTGCGCCCGTCCATCCTGTCATTCCGGGAGCTGGGTCTCCGCACGTCCCAGCCTCAGGTGTTAGAAAGAAACTTCGCTGAGGCCCACGCACCCGAACCCGCAGCGCCTGGACTGTGGCTAGAGCCGCGGCAGCTCGCGGGGCCCGGCCCCAAAGGGCTGAGCCGGACCCTCTGCCGGGTCGCCCTGGCCCTGTCGGCCGGCGGGTCCCCTCGAGGAGGCAGGCTGGGTTGGATATCCGGAGAAGCAAGGATGGGGCCCGGCCCGGAGGGACTGCGCAATGGTAGTGGGTGGGGTTGCTTCATTGCTCTGTAGCTCGCAGTCTCGTGGGGGGGGGGTGCACAGGAAAAATTGGGGAAAACTGAGGGGAACGCGGGACAGAACAGGCATCAGACTAAAGTAAATGTCTCTGGAGAGGCTGGTGGCATCCCCAGGTATGAAGAGGGCCCTTCTCCAGGAGGCTGCTGCTGCTGGGTGGAGATGTGTAGCCATGGGTGCCTGCCTTGTGCTGGGCCCCGGGGAAGCCAGAGTGGAGCACTCCAGCTGTGTAGAGAGGAGAGGATGGCCTGCGACCGTGCAGGAATGCAGGCCTCTCTGGGACCAAGGGCCCCACCTTACTCTGCCCTGAACCCTCCAAAGGTAGGATGTGGGTGAGGCTGTGGTGCTTGGTGTGTGTCATCTGGATTGTATTAATCTCTATTGAAGCCATTAATGCAGACAGATAGGGAAAATTTAACTAATTTCAGGCGGAAATGCAAGTAATTTCGGCCTTAATTCTATCCAGCCAGAGTCCCAGCACAGAAGGCAGGAGGAAAAGAAAGGCAAATAGGACAAGAAAGTAAGTGCTGCTGCAATCCAGGCCCTGCCTGGGAGCCACTGGGGGGCTGTATGTGCCTGGGAAAGCAGGTAGAACGGCCAGGTGACCACATCTCCCGGCCCTTCCAACACACAGGTCTACGCAGACTGCTTTATTTAGGATGCAGGCATCCTGGGCCCAAGCAGCCCTAGAGTCTGGTGGGAATTTTCCAGCATTCTCTGAGGTCCTGGCATGCCCGCTGGACGGAATGGTAGGGCACATGGGGAGCCTGAGTCCTGGGTACAGAGCCAGCGAGGGGCCTGGCCCTCATGCTGCTGAGTGGGCCCCCAGCTTTGGGAGAGGTGAGGTGTGCAGGGTCCTGAGACTGTAGAGGCACCAGATGCTCCTTACTGGGTCAAGTTAGGCCTACGGTAGCCTAGGCTTGAGCTAAATCCTTTCCTGGGGAGCTCTGCCTGGTAGGCAAGGCTAGTAAGGCCGCCTTGCCTTCCTTCCTCTGGAAGGAGAGGGGGCAGTGGCAGCACCTCGTTAAAGCTTGGAGAGGCTGCAGGAGAAGCTCAGAGAAAGTGCTGGGGTGAGCAAGCCCTTGGGAGAAAGCATGGGGTGGGGCTGGGGAGCACCTGTGCAGCGCCTCTCCTGCTTCCCAGGCCACCCAGAGCCTCAGCTTGGGGCAGGGCTGTCTGAGGTCTCCAGAGGCCCCCGGGAGCACCCAGACCTCAGACCCAGGAGCTGATGGCCTGGCAACCGTAACCGATGCACAAAATCTCCCAACCTGGGGGAAGTCCGCACAGTTTCTCCGAGTTTGGGGCAAAACGAAACCATATGACCTTCTTCAAGGGGAGTTCCTTATCTGCTGCTTGGTGGAATTTCAACTTTTTTCTTCTTCCCGAGCCCCCAAAGAAAAAAGTGCCCAAGACCAGAAATAAAATCCCAAAGCCGGAGATGAATCATAACTGGAGGGAAAGAATAAATCTGTGAAGCGACCAGCGTGTGCTTGCGCGGAGACCTCACTGGGTCCCCTTGCTGCAGTGAGCCCCGTGTGGCCTCGGACTCTTCCCGGAAGGTTGCTTGAGCTCCTTTGCCGCCTTCCCCTCCGTCGGAGACGCGGAAACGCTGGGAGAAGCTGAGCTTTGCTCTCGGTAGAGCAAAGTGGCTGAAGGCACTAAAGGACCTGTACAGCTCTGTGGACGCATCTCCCTGCCGGGAAAGCGTGGACGGCTGGAATGCACAGGCTGGGCTGAGGGACAGAGGTGGCAGAAGCAGTTTTCCGGGGACAAGAATTTTCCGTTTTCGCACCACCGGGACTCTGAGCCTCTCTTGAGGATTCAGCAGGGGGAAAACGAGCAGCCCCTGCACAGCGCGGACGCTGCGACAGTCGGCCTGGCTTCTCGGTCCTGACTTGTGATGCTCCCCAAAGTCCTTCTTTCCGTCACCGACAGAAAATCTGGCTTCTGACCGCGTCTTCGAAAACCCACGGCCCTGGGGCAGGCAGTGCAACTGTAGTGGCCTTCAGTCTTAGTCTCGGTGCCGGGGTGCGCTAAAGGGATGTCCGTGGGCTGTCGGAACATCAATTGGCTCGATGAACCAAAGCTCAGGTCCTGGATAATCTGGGCTAAGGCGCCCTTTCTTCTGGGCCAGGCTGACGGCTTGCTCCCCCATCCAGGGCAGTTGGGCTATTTGCAGTTAGGAGGCTCCGCGGCCGCGGGCTCCAGCTTCGCTCTCACTCCACTCTTTTCTCTCTCTGCCCGTCCCCTGCAGACGAATCGGCAGCCGAGACCGGCCAGAGCTTCTTATTCGACGTGTCCAGCCTTCCCGACGCCGACGAGGTAGTGGGCGCGGAGCTGCGAGTGCTGCGCCGCGAGTCTCCGGAGCCGGGTCCTGGCCGCGCGACCTCCCCGCTGCTGCTGCTGTCCACGTGCCCCGGCGCCGCCCGCGCGCCGCGCTTGCTGCATTCCCGAGCCGCCGAGCACCTGGAAGGAGCGCGCTGGGAGGTGTTCGATGTCGTGGACGCCGTGCGGCGCCACCGCTGGGAGCCGCGCGCCACCCGCGCGTTCTGCCTCTTGCTGCGCGGAGTGGTGGGTCCCGAGCGGGACCCGCTGGCACTGCGGCTGCTGGGCTTCGGCTCGAGTGGAGGAGACGGGACGGCGGAGGAGGAGCGGGCGCTGCTGGTCGTCTCCTCCCGCACACAGAGGAAGGAGAGCCTGTTTCGGGAGATCCGTGCCCAGGCCCGCGCGTTCGGGGCCGCCTTGGCAGCTGAGCCGCCGCCGGACCCGGGACCCGCCACCGAGTCGCCGACCGCGGTCATCGGCGGCCGCAGGCGGCGGCGGACAGCGCTGGCCGGAGCGCGGGCGGCCCAGGGCAGCGGCGGGGGCGGGGGCCGGGGCCACGGGCGCAGGAGCCGGAGCCGCTGTAGCCGCAAGCCACTGCACGTGGACTTCAAAGAGCTGGGCTGGGATGACTGGATCATCGCGCCGCTGGACTACGAGGCGTACCACTGCGAGGGCGTTTGCGATTTTCCGCTGCGCTCGCACCTTGAGCCCACGAACCACGCCATCATTCAGACGCTGCTGAACTCTATGGCGCCGGATGCGGCGCCAGCCTCCTGCTGCGTGCCCGCGCGCCTCAGCCCCATCAGCATCCTCTACATCGACGCCGCCAACAACGTGGTCTACAAGCAGTACGAGGACATGGTAGTGGAAGCGTGCGGCTGCAGGTAGCATGAGGGCCGGGGAGGGGGCAACCGCGCCACCAAGGACTCCCTGCTGAAGAGCAGCTGCGGGGCCGAGCCTGTCACCTAAAGTGGGGGGCACGTCGGAGTCTGGCCCGGAGCCCACACGGAGGGGGGAGAGCGCAAGTTCACACAATACTCACACCCACACACTCATCACTCGTGCACACATTTATGGTGGAAGCATCCGAAAGCCCTAGGAAGAGATGACCTGATGCTACCGAATGTCACAGACGTGTATTTTGTAAACAGATCACCATTGCCCCCTTCGGGGAGAGGATGACGTTTGCATTGCTGTTTGAGTAACTGGCAGTAAATCGGGTAGAAACGGGTTAGGGAATTGGGGCTTCAGAATGGAGGAAGTAAAGGGACCCTTGAGTAAGTCTCATCTCACCCCTTTCTGTTTCCGGCCACGTGTGGGGCCGGGTGGGGGCTGAGTTACCCTTGTTGCACCTGGGACCAACAGAGCGCTGTAAACCTTTCTGAAGGTTTGCGTTGCCTGGGGCCGTTTACTCTGGAGAGGAACCGCTGCAAAATCTTTATCTTTTTTCTTTAACTTAAAAACTCTAACATGCTCCCTCAGTTTTGAAAGGGAACATTTGTTGGAAAGCCTGCATTGTTGAGATCTCAGATCTCTGCAAAGGTCAGCACCACTTTAAAAAAAAAAAATCAGTTCCACTTGGGAATGATCTAGAAAGCGGAAAAAAATTGGCGGGGGAGTGAAATGGAGGAGAGGTTTTAAATTGCCCATGTGACCTGATGTGCCATCGAAGTGGAGTAGCATGTGCCAACTGCCGCAGCTCCTAAGCTGGGTAGACCCAGGTGGTAGTAGTTTGGGGGCCCGCAGGAGGAAGCTAGCGCAAGGTCTGGGAATGGGGGAAGCGGGGCGCTGCGGCTTTCCCTGGAGACCTGCGGAGGTTTTCCTAAGGAGCTGGGAGGAGGCTCCTAGGGCTTGAAAGAGTCGTGGAGGTGTCCTGGGGAGGGTTCCTGCCAAGGATTGGGACGTGTGTGCCAGGCAGGCACAGCCCCCTCCACAGGGCGCTCTTGGAATGGCCAGCATTTGCTTGGCTTAGCTATCAAGTCTGTGTCGGCTTTTACACGCTTTCGCTGTGGTGTTGCTGTAGTTTTTGGCAGTGCGATAGTAATGTGAAGTGAAGCCACACAAAAGTGCTTTTGTGATTTCAGCTCCCTACGACGCAGTGGTTCACAGCAGGAGGAAGGTCGGCCCCTCCCCTCCTTGCTCGGCAGATGGCGTCGGAGCTTGGCTGCTGGGGCCCCTTCAGAAGGGGGTGGTGTGGGGGCCAGAGAGGGAAGACTCTTTTGCCCCAGAGAGTAGGATTGTGTGCCTTTACGAAAGGGAGGTGGAACATGCCAGCCTTCCTTATTTTACTTGGCTCTTGTCTGCCTGGGGTCCTCTGTGGCAGAGGGAAGAGAGACAAGCTGGATTGCACCTGTCTGGGGCTCCGAGGGCTTCTTTGACAAACCTTGCAGCCCTCCTGGTACTCCCGTTCAAGGCTGTGCTGGGCTTTCTCCTTTAGGGCCCTGAGAGGCATTCACTCTGCCTTTGTCTTGGATGTGATGGTCCAGGACAATTTATACACATTTTAATTCTGTGATTACACTCTCAGAGAGATTTAAAAGAGTTAGAGACAATTAACTTATTTGAGTCCCACCTGAGTCCTTTTTATCCTTTATATTCCCCCAAACGAGGAGAAAGCACGTTTGTTGTATGTATTTATATGCTGTGGCTGTGTGAGTATATACGACCAGAAAATGCACCAGTCTCTTCAGGTTAAAACAAACAAACAAACAAATCTGAGTGGCTTTGGTGGTTCCTGTCCATCCAGTTTCAGTGACTGGGTGGATAGGGTCCCCTTACACTTAGGAGTTTTGCCAGAGAAGCCTCTAAACTATGATTTTAATGATGATTGCATGGCGATTGCTCTGATGCCTGTCATAATGAAGAATTTTAAAAATGGCACTAAAGTATTAAAAACTGTGGTTTTAGAAGTTTTAGAAAGGGAGCTAGAAAACTATAGCCAAATATCATTTTGAAGCAATGCTAGGATATTTAATATCTTTGGACAAAAGCCAAGATTCTACTGCTTTTTGTGATTAGGAAAAGCAGTTTGGGGGAAAGAAATGTCTTGATTTAGCCTGAGCTCTTTTTTTTCCTGTCTTTTTTGTTTGTTTGTTTTTTTAGGGCCGTGCCTGAGGCATATGGAGGTTCAGGGGCGAGGGGTCAAATTGGAGCTGCAGCTGCCAGCTTATACCACAGCCACAGCAATGCCAGATCCGAGCTGCATCTGTGACCTGCACCACAGCTCACAGCAACGCCGAATCCTTAACCCACTGAGCGAGGCCACGGATCGCACCCTCATCTTCCTGGATACTAGTCGGGTTCATTACGGCTGAGCCATGACGGGAACTCCAGCCTGAGCTTTTTATGGTAAGAGGAAAACATCCATGACCTTTTTCCTCCTGAAGACCTACCTGCTTCTAGCAAATGTGCTGTAAGTGATGGAGGAGTTACGGTCTCCCTGCATCTTGAATCCAGGCTGCACCCCAGGGTGGGAGGTGCCGTCCTTAGTCAGTGACAGCTCCTTCCATGGCCCCTGATGCCCTCAGGGTATTTGTTTATCAAATAAAAGAAAATGTCTTCTGGATTTCCACTGGTGCTGCATGTAGCCACCAGCGACCACCGTGTCCTGCTCTGACTCTGCTCAGCCCTCTGGCCTCTCAGAGTTAAAAAGCAGGTGAATGGAGAGGATGTTGTGTTTCATTTTGCAAAAAGGAAATGCAAGAGGGCCACCACACGAGGAGGCAGACAGGTTTTTGCTGCTGAGATGTGGTTAGAGTAGCTTTGTTGAGATGTGGAGAAAAGGATTCTGCCCGCACAGTCGGTCCCGCCCCGTGCGATCTGTCTGTCCTCTAGGCAGTGGGGCACAGGGCCGAATCGCCCAGTTGGGATCTCCAGTTCCAGTGGATGGGAGGGCTGGCTGCTGACAGTCAGGGACAGAGTGTCAGGACTGTGAGTGAAGGTAGCCCCCCAACCCCAGCTGGGGTCACCAAAGCAGTCCTCTTCAAGTAAATGCAATTTTCCATTTTGTTGGGGGAGAATCTTGCGCTGACAGTGGAGATCATTCAAACCACTCTTCCCGCTGGAGAGGGGGCTTTGGCACCCCTGCCTGAGGAGCACAGGGCAGGCCAGCTGGGGCCCGAGGGGTGCTGGAGCCATGTCTGCCAGACACCCAGGCAGTCTGGTCACTGCTGCTTGAAGCCAGACCTCTGTATTAAGGAAGGGAGAGCCCTACACTGGCCGGTGGCCATGCTCACCAAGGCCCCCGTGCTCGCCTGATTGATTTCTAGCTTTTCCAGCAATGGGGCCGGGTCCTCTGGAGAGGATGGCAGGCTTTGTCAGCTTAGCTTGTGGAAGCGGGTTTGCGCTGTGCCATTCGTCGCGTGGTGCTCCTCTTGGCCCTCGTGTCATGGCGTTTTATCGCTGAACTGGCATGGGAGGGAGAGGAGGGGTGGACCGTGTGATCGTCCAGTCACCCGTCAAACCCCGTGCGGTGACCTCTCCCCTGGTGGCTCGTGGAGGTGTCAGCAGGAGCGGACTACTAACAGTGCCCAAGAAAATACCGAGCACCCTGTGGATGTAACTGGAGTGTAGTTCAGATCCTACTAATCATTTATCCTGTTTGCAATTTCATTCAAACTCAAAGCAGAAAATACCTAGAGACTGTAGGCCGAACTTAAAGCCGGAAACCTGAATGCTTTCCAAGAGCGGCCTGTGCACAGAAAAATCAGACTCTTCCCTTGCTTGAAGGTGGTCGCCAGAAAATCCAGAAAGTGCCACAGCCGTGTCTGGGCCACAGATGCTCTCGGGGTGGCGGGGGGGCTTTGCTGATTCTGGGGACACAGAACCCCTGCAGGTCTGGAAAGCAGAGCTCCCTCAGTGGGCCTCGGGCCAGGGGGCCTCCAGGGGGCCTCCAGGTGGGCTGGGCAGCTCTGGAAGCAGTGGTCCCTCAGAGGAGGGGCCAGGGGCCGGCGTGTCCTCTCGGAGGGTCTGAGCTGGGGAGGCGGTGTCAGTGGCTGAGTGAGCCCAGCAGGTCGAGGACTAGAGAAGTAGCCAGATCCTTCCCAGGGACGCTGCAGTCTCAGCCCACGTGGGCGCCTCGTGCCCGGGAGTGACCTGTCCCGTCGGGCATGGCAGGCCTGCAGGGAGTCCACTGCCCCGGTGTCTCCAGCGCAGTCTAGCGAGTCTTGGGCAGGGCCCACCCTGCGCAGTGCTTCAGCTTCTGCTCCTGTAAAACATGGAGCTCCCCAGTTCCTGTTCTCAGATTCTCCTTTCTCCAAAAAGCCACTCAGAGCATTTAAAGCCAAGCAAATGTGACTTCCTGCAAAAGTTTCCCTTCGACCCGTCCCAGACCCGCACTCACAAGGGCTGCAGCCATGTGTGTGTGTGTGTGTGTGTGTGTGTGTGTGTGTGTGTTCATTCTACTCTTAGCTTCAGCGGGTGCTTCCTGGACATTGCTTTGACTTCCTGCTGGAGCAAGGCAGGTGCGGGAGAGGCGGGGATCTCAGGAGTGGGGCTCTGCTCGCCAAAGCCGTGACCTTTCTCACCTTGTGTCCCAGCCAAGGGGCGCTGCCTCGTCCAGCTGTGCTCACGGGGGGTGGGCAGAGCCACGCCCCGGCTGAGACCCGCTCTGTGACCAAGTCCTGGGGAGGCGCCCACGCTGCTGGGGCCTCTGAGCGAAGAAGAGCTGGTGCCCGGCTGGCAGCCCAGACGGGGACCTGGGACCGTCCGAGTCCCTGGACAAGGCAGGCGGGCCTGTGTGAGGGTGCACGTCTCCCCAGGTTCCCCTCAGCAGCCTCACTGCCCCGTGGGCGTCTGGCAGCTGCCTGGAGGAGCCGCCAGGGGCAGGCACCAGGAGACCGCTCTTTTTTTATTAGGCCGTGGGAAGTGGCGGCAGAGTTTAACACTAAGCGACACCGGAAGGGAAGAGGCAAAAAGACCTTATTTCTGATTTTTTTCAGCCAGCTTGGCTTTTTCTACCTGGGGCCTTGGGCCCTTTCCTGGAGCAGCTTCTCCCTCCCTTTGTGCTGTTCTGGGCTTTAATCTGCACAACCGGTTAACTCCCAGTGAAACTCCGAGGCGAGAGAAGCCTTTTCAGCAGGGCTATGCTCCTGAAAAGAGTGTGGCTGCAGGGAGAGGGCTGGAAGTCGGCCTCTCAGTCAGTGGGGGTGGTCGAGGACTTGGCCTTTGCTGCGTGGGCTCTGGTCACTCATTCAGGGCTGCTTTCTGCGCGTGGTGTTCGTGCACCCAGGGCTTGGCTTCCTCTCACTGCCCTGCACTCCTGTGGTGCTGTGCCTGCAGCGGGCCTGGGACTTGGCCGTAGGCAGCGGTGGGGTTGGTGCTTCGTGACTGTGGCATCGGTCAGAGCAGAGTCACGTGGGGTGGGTGGAGTCGAAGGGTGTGAGATCATTGAAAAATCAGTTTGCATTTCAGGTCATGCTTTTCGTCATTGAAAAGTACAGCTATGTGCCCAGAGCAGCGCGAGCAGTGGGCAGTAGTCTGCTTCCCCTGTCTGTGCAGACCTTTCGGGGGGCAGTCCTGCAGGCCCCTTCTAGTACCTTCTAGTAGCTAGTAGGCGTGTGGATATGTGAGGAAAGGACTGGTTTCTCTCACATGCAGCCCCTATAATGTAAGAGGGCTTCAGTGTTCGGGGACGCTTCCTGAGAGAGCTGGTTCTGCAGGCAGGTGGGTCTGTGGCCTGGGCGGCTTAGCCTCCTGCTGTATGTAGCACAGCTTTCACTTATTTTTTTTTTACTTTTCTGCCTGGTGAACTTCCTTCTGCTAGTTGAGGGCAGTGAAGAAACTTTTAACCATCTTTCAAAGTCAGTAATGGAATGTGAAATACATTGTCTAGAAAAAACAAGGAAAACCTCCCGACGGGCAAGTCCCAGGCACCTTGAGGCTGGCAGCGCAGACCTTCTGGGGTGTGGCCAGTAATTTTGCACCTGCATTTCTTTGCCACCGTCTTAGAAGATGCTGGCGAAGAGGAGTGTGGTGGTGCGTGGCTGGAGATCCGGCCAGGCGGGGGGGGTGCCAGTGGCTGTCTTCGTTGCAGCCACTCCTTTTCGTCTCTGTGCCGCTCCGTGTGAGCAGCAGTCACTGCATCTAGAGGGGGGGCAGGGGGTCCGTTCCAGCCTAGACTCCGCTCAGACGCTGGGCTGCCAGAATCTAGAACCTCAGCTGAGCCTTCTGGGGCCAAGATGTGCTTGCGGCTGACACAGACAAGACTCCACCCGTCAGGCTTGTTCACAGGAGTCCTGCTGAATTAGAGGTAGACACAGGCCGAGGCACACAGGCTGGACTTCCGTTGAGGAGGCTCCCTGGGCTGTGGGATGGGGGCGGGCAGCTTCTAGCTGCTGGTTCACTGGAGGTGCACACATTTCTTGCACCTGTTGAACGTGCTTTCCGACGAGCCTGTCTTCTCTCAGACCTCTCACCCGGGGCGGCCTTTGCCTAGACTTTTTTCAGCAGGATGAGTGAGTCTGAAAAGCAGTGACAAGGTGTGTCAAAGGCTTTCCCCTGTCTGCACGCTTATCTCTGAGTGACTAAAGGGTGCTGAGAGCAGAAAAAGATGCCCATGACCTCGTGGCTCGGGGCAGCAGCAGCTTGGCTTGAGGTGGGCAGGGCTTATTTCTTTGCCACTTATGTTTCTGGGTCAGGACCTGTCAGAGTCAGAACAAAGTCAGCCAGCCATTCGGCATCCTGTTAAGAAAGATGTGCTAGACTTCAGGGAGAAAGCAAGCTTGTGATACAATGTGTTTTCTGGCTGGGAAATACTCAGGTTCAGGCCAGGAAGCGAACCTGTGGAGAAGGGGGACTTCTCCGTTATCTTCCATGTCATCAGTCATGGATCGAACACGAGCATCCTTGGAGCATCTTTTGTTTTCAGTATTTCACCTTATGCTGTAGTGCGAGCAGCTTTTACATTTTTTTTTTCCTTTTCTTTTTAGGGCTGCACCCACGGTAGATGGAAGTCCCCAGGCTAGAGGTCGAATCGGAGCTGCATCTGCCAGTCTTCCCAGCTAGGTCACAGCCACAGCAACACCAGATTCAAGCTGAATCTGCGACCTACACCACAGCTCGCGGCAACGCTGGATCCTTTAATCCCTGAGCGAGGCCACGGATCAAACTGGCATCCTCATAGATACTAGCTAGGTTCGTTTCTGCCGAGCCACAATGGGAACTCCTGCTTTTATGTTTTTATACAACAAAGAAACATGAGTCACGTTAGGACTTTTAGCTGCAAGTATTTCATCCCAAATAAAAAATTAAGTATTTTTCACAAGGATGTTTTTTTAAATACTTTTTTTACTTGTCCTTCAGCAGATGACAATGAGGGATTCTGAAAAGCTTGGAAAGAAAATGTTTTTAATAGATATAAAAAAAGCAGCTCCTCTCTCTGTGAAGGTTTCTGCAGAACTGCTGCACTAGCTTATGTGCGGTGCTGTTTGAGCAGGTCCTGCGTGGGCGGCGGGGGTGGGCACCGAGCCCGCAACGAACACAAGCACTCCAACCCCAAAGCCGTGAGTGTAAGGCGATGTGTGAAACTTTGAAATGACAGTGATGGCATCACAGCTCAATAGCACGTATTCCCTCAGCAGCTAAGGACAGAATTAATTAACTTGGGGGGATGGGTGGAAGTCCCTTTCATTTCGCACTGACATCGAGTGTTTCTCAGCTTGACCTGGGAGTAAGATGGGGAAGGAGTTGAGGTTTTGGAACTTGGAACATGAGCTGAAATCTCCTTTGTCACCTGTTTTCCAGCTCTGGTTCGGCCAGAGCAGAACTCCGAGGCTGGGCGCTGTAGATGGGGCCATCTCCTGGCTGCCCAGCTTGGCCATGTGGGCAGCACGAGCTGATGTTGTGAACACTGCCCCTGGGCCCCAGCCGGCCAGCAGGGAACTCTCCAGGGGCAGGTACAAATCCGCTGTGTACATGTCTTCTCAAATTTAAATAGATTGTACATACTGAAATGTAAATGAACTGTAAAACGGCAATCTCTATTTTTCCTGACAGTTATCTAGCAGTATATATTTGTTAAACATGCCCGTGTACTCTTCATTAACCGTTTTAATATTTTGTACAGATAAGCCGATTAAATATTTTATTGATAAAACTGCTCCTGACTGGTCTTTAGAGAACCACTTTCTGACCTGTGTTATTCAGCCTTCCTGTGTTAGTCTACACCCGCTCCTCAATACTAAGAACAGGGATCAACCACCAGGGTCTTAGGAGTGCCTGCATTGAAACTGCGCTGAGGTGGGTTTCTGGGCACATGAGCTGACCACTCCTGCTTGAAACACCCCAGACTCTACTGTGGAGTCATGCTCGAGGATGGGGGACCCCCGGGAAGGGGGATGCTGCCCCCCCGGGTCTTTGTGACTGGTGGATACTGCATAGGACACTGTGAGCTGCCCCACACTGTATGAAGCCACTGCACAGGCAGGTGGAAGAATCAAGCCTGGGCTCGGGGGAGAAGAGACCAAAATGTAGCGGAAAACATTTTCTCTTTGGAAAACTAGCACTGGCATTTGCGGTGAGTGATCGCTGTCCTTCCAAATACAGTGTGCATGGAGAGGTTTTCTGCTTTCAGACACACCAGGCCGCTGCTGGATCCCCCTCTTGCAGAAGGCAGGAGCGCCGCCACTCTGAAGGCCGCACGGCTGTGCCTCTGGATTCCAAAGGCATAAGCCTGACTGCAGCAGGTTCCTCTGCGAGGCCAGTTGCATATTTTAGGGCAACCAACAAAGTCCTACAGCAAATTTCATAGAGCACTTTTTCTCAGTGCTCTTTCAGATAAGTACAAAGATCCCTGCTCGGTGACGCTGTCTGGGCTCCTTCAGCATCTCCCCGGACCAGGCAGGGGAGGGCCGAGCACACAGGCTTCTACAGCTGCCCCGGCTCTCACGCCTGACTTCCCCTGTAGATGAAGAAAGCTATTTCATCTGTCCCTCAGTATTTCTGGGAGAGGATCAGTGATGGAGCAGTACTTGTGGGAAGAGGACAAGGATTTGTTCTCACTACCGACTTGTGCAATGGCAGCACACATCCGCTGTAATCCACTGTTCCTGTGTAGCGTGAATACCTGTCCCTGCAGGCATGCGTCTTTCTCTGGTGAAAGGTGAATCAAGAAAGCCTACTCCCTTTTTGTTTCTTAATTTCATTACTACCAAAGAAGAGTGTCTTTGGAAGAAAAATATGCTCGCCTTTCAACTAACTCATTTGGTAGGCTGTTGTTAATGTATAAGCTTTATGATCCTGCCACTGAAAAATATAAAGTCTTGCATTTCTCGGTCAGGTCTTCATTTTCTTATTTTCACTCTCCATTTGACCTGCCCAAGCATTCTGCAGTTCGAGGAGTACACGTTCAGTTGAGAAAGGCTAGTTACAGGGAGAAAGGGAAGTCAGGGACAGCATTTAAAATTTTATCCTTTCCTTTTCCCCAAACACCGATGAGAGATGATCTAAAGGTTCTGAAATGACTGACGCTGAAAGGAGGTGAATATTGATTCCGCAGCTCCCTCTGGTCCAGGTTTGCCCTGGAATGCCCACTGCTGCTCATTTCAAGGCAGGTGGAGGCAGAGATGCCACCGGCCGCTGCCCTGCTGAGGGCGGAGCTGCCTGACTTGGTTACGGACCCCTTGGGCTCCTGTGCCCCTGGAAAGCCTCTGCTCTTCTGCTCAGAAGGAAGAGTGATCTGGGGAAAAACTCGTCCGTTGTGACGTGTCACCAGTGTGGAGCCACCGACCGTGAGGCTGGGGGTGTCTGCCGAATCCTAATCGCATGCAGCTGCGTGGCCAGCGGGAGGAAGCCCAGATGTTCTGTGGAGCCAGAGCAGGGTGGATTTGCAGAGGCGGGAGCCTGGCCCCTCTGCGAGGGAGGGAGGCCCCGCAGGTGCACCTGCGCCCCTGGCTGTCGTGGACGTCCAGTCACAGGGTCACATTCCCATCCCAGGGAAGAGGAATTTTCCCATAGACTTACCCAGCAAGGGAGGCTTTCCCAGCGTGGGGAGGTCAGCACGGGCCCCTCTGCCAGAATGTCTGAGGAATGCAACACAAAATGAAAACGCTCTGCTGTCCCCGAGCGGGGGCTCGGGTATTGTTGCTGTAATTCCCACTGGAGTGCTGCATGGGGTTAGTGCTCAGCAAATAATAACCACACACTTGGTAGCTGCTAATACCCAAACGCCAGAGGTTTTCTAATCATGGGAGAATGGGAGTAACAGTTGCAGCCAGAGGCGACAAGAAGAATGGGCCACGACGTGCTGTGGCCCTGCTAGTGCCAGAAAGTGAACAGTCGATGTCCCGGAATCCGTCTGACCCAGGTGGACACAGGGCAGCTGGGGAAATGCATAAGGGTTAAAGGAGCAAGTCTGGCCACACTTTCATTCGCTCATGGCGTTTTGAGGGACAAGGAGTCCCAGCCATTTGAATCCTCGATAGTCTGACCAATTCAGGGAATTGCTTTTCTTGAGAGCTTACCTATTTGGTAAGGTAATCTTTCAATTTAGATTGCAAAATGTACTGAATATTCTGAGGCCTGAGAATACAGAGTCACGGAGATACAAGTCCCATCTCCTAGGAACCTCCTTTTAAGGGCAGGGAGGAGTGTTGGTGGTGGGGCAGGGACGGTAAAAATCTAACGACTGCAATAACGGAAGTGCTTCAATAGAGACATGGCTGGAGCGCTGAGAGGGCCCAGAGGGAGGGAGAGGAAGGCAGGAGCAGCTGATAGTTTGGGCCAGGCCTCCAGGGAGTGGGGTAGAGGCACAGGCACTCCCAAAGCTGGAGCAGTTGACCCCAAAGGATCAGGGCACGCGCATGTTCAGAGGAGCAGATGGAAGTGAGTGTGTCTGAAGCACCCAGCGGCTGCAGCAGGGCTGCCAGGGTCCGGTGGGCCCAGCCTGGCCCCAACCCCACATGCTGGCTCTACCCCCGCAGTCCACCGCCTGACTGCCCCCACCCCACCCCACACCCCTCTGTTCCCTCTTTCATCCTTGTAACCTTCTCAGTTAACAACACTCTACCCTTCACTCCCCTGCCAGCCAGGCCCTCGTCTGTCGCCCACCCCGAGACCCCCTTCCCCAAGCCTCCACTCTAGCTAGGCTGCCCACTGTGGCCTCCGGGAGGCAGCATGATGCTGTGGGAAGAAAGGGTGACACCGTGGCTCTGGTGCCTGAAGTCTGAATCCCAGCTGTCACTCAGTTGCTGTGACGTTGTGAGCAGGGACCCACTTGGCACCTGTAAAGTGAATATCGTTGTCACACACAGCATTGCAAGGCCTGAATGAGGCTCCATGAACATGCAGGGTGAGTGACACGTTATCCTTTCTCTGCGCTTGCTCTCTTCTCTTCCAAACCCACCCAAGTGCTGCCTGGCCTCCTGGCACCAGGAGCGGCCCCCTCCTCCCGTTTTCTCTTCACAGAACCACAGGCACCCAAGCACCCTCTCGGGTCCCACCCGGTTTGCTCTCGAGATGCCTCCACTCTGCTGGAAGAGGAGAGGCCCATGTCCCACGTCAGCTCCTACCTGGGCCCAGGTCATCACTCACCGGCACTTCCTGGGGGCAGAGGCAGGGATCTCGGCCCTGTGGGAAGGGAGAACTTTTGTCCTCGGCGTTCCTGCAGGAGGGCATCAGCCTTAAGGCCTGGGAGTTTTATTTGTTCACTGGGCCCTCTCAGCCCCACCCCCAAGGAAGGGAGCAGCGCTAGCATGTCTTCTTCCCTTGGGCAAGAGAAGGCCAGGGATAAAGATGATAGATATCTTGTGTTAAGAAATGGCCAGCGGGGCCCTGCTGTACAGCACAGGGAACGCGACCCAACATTCTGTGATAATCTACAAGGGAAAAGAATCTGCAAGAGAATGGGTGTGTGCACACATACAACTGAATCTCCCTGCTGTACAGCAGAAATTACAACAGCGCAAAGCGACTATACTTCAATAAAACTTTAAAAAAATGAAAAAAACAAAAAACAACAGAGAGAGAGGGAAATGCTTGGCTTCCTTCACCTTTTCTAAATGACTATAAGCTCCTCTGGGAGATGCTTGAGTATCCCAGGCTGCGTGTGGGAGGCCTGCGTGGCCCTGGGTCAGAGCACTGCTTCAGGTGAGCAAGCTTCCCCTTTACCAAGAGGAACCAGAAATGCTGAGACTGTAGCATCCAATTTTAGGATGAGTGAGAAAATGCAGAACCCGGGGTACCAATGGCTCCTCCACTGTGAAGAGAAAGCAAGGGACAAATCTGCCACCCTTCTCCTTTAGGTACCATTTAATAGAGCACCCACCATATGACAGACAGAGTGCTAAATGCTATGTGTAAGACCTCATTTGAGGAGTTCCCTTCGTGGCTCAGTGGTTAATGAATCCGACTAAGAACCATGAGGTTGCGAGTTCGATCCCTGGCCTTGCTCAGTGGGTTAAGGATCCCGCGTTGCTGTGGCTGTGGCGAAGGCCGGCAGCTACAGCTCCTGTTAGACCCCTAGCCTGGGAACCTCCATATGCCGCGGGTGCGGCTCTACATAAAAGGCAAAAAGACAAAAAAAAACAAAAAACTTCATTTGACCCCATTAAAGATACACAAAACCCACCCAAAGTCTAAAAGTTAAAGCAAGTACTTTCACAGATGAGGGCCAGTGGCAGGGCGGAGGCTCTGGGAGGTTCAGCCTCTGAACGTCGTTAACCTAATAAATGACAGGTCCAGGATTTGAACTCCTAACTTCATTTACTTCCTAGAAGAGGCAATTCACTTTCTGGAAAAGATGCAGGAGAGAACATCGTGTTGTTTGTTTTAATAATTATTCTTATAAATCTCAAAGTCATCTCAAACTTACAAAAAAGTTGCAAATACAAAGAAGAGTCTTTTCCTCTGAACCATGTAAGAGTAAACTGACAAAATGTCCCATGGCTCCCAGACACTCAATGTGTCTTCAGTACAAATAAGGACATTCTCCTACTTATCCACAGTACAACCAGTGAAATCAGAAAATTAACACTGGGAGTTCTCACTGTGGCTCAGCAGTAACGAACCTGACTAGTATCCATGAGGATGTGCGTTCGATCCCTGGCCTTGCTCAGTGGGTTAAGGATCGGGCATTGCTGTGAGCTGCAGTGTGGGTTGCAGATACGTCTCAGATCCTGTGTGGCTGTGGCTGTGGCTGGCAGCTGCAGCTCTGATTAGACCTCTAGCCTGGAAACTTCCATATGCTGCCCTAAAAAGCAAAAAAAAAAAAAAAAGAAAATTTACATTGATTTGCTCCCAGCTAGTCCTCACATCCCCTGCAGTGATGTTTTGCAAGTCGTTCCAACAACGCTTTTTATAATAAAACCAGCTAATCCAGAATCGGGCACTGCATTAAGTTGTCATGTCTCCTTAAACCTGGAGTCACCTTTTAATATACTACAGGATGAAGGAAAATCCAGCCTTTGGAGGTCACTGGGTCTCCAAGCATGAAGTGGAGAGGCCGAGGGTGAGAGGGCTGCCACCTTGGACATCTTCCACAAACGCCACCTGGGCGGATTCTCCCCATGGCCCACAGCAGACTGGGAACAGCCACTGGCAGTGGTCGGGATTCCGGCTTAGGCCTTTTACTCAACACTAGATAGCCCCAGATGAAATTGCTGTCTTTGAAAAGGACCATCTGACTGGCTGACTGGAATATACAGGCAGAAATGCTTCTGGAGAATGGACTTCATCCACTGCCTACCAGCTTTTGCTTACTTTTTTGTTATGATGATGTTTAATAATAACACTTATTAGTACAGCCAACCTTTCTTGAGAAGATACTCTTGGCCAGGCATTGTACTAAAGGCTTTCATTTTATAATTCCACTGATTTCTTCCAACAACATGAAGTACAAAATATTATTAATCCTATCTTATAAATGATGACGCTGGGCATGGAGAAATTAGATGAAGTTGTCTAAAAACCACACAGTTGAAAATGCCTCCTGAGCTTATATATCTTATCACCTCATACATATGCATGGAAGATTTTTGTTTAATTCCTAATGAAGTAAAATGAACTTCAATCTCCTGAAATCTGATTCGTCCTTCTCTAAAAGCATCGAGAAAGTGACTTTTCAATTGAACAGAGAGACTTTGACCCAAGTCTAATCCAGGAGAGTGCTAAGACTGTACCTCCCCAACGTACAGAGATCAGGCCAGGCATGGTCGTAAAGTGTGGGTAAAACATTTATTTCAAAAATTCATTTGGTGCTGACATGATAAACAGGAAATAAGAGCCTGTATCTTTTACTTTATCATTTTAATTATTTTTTAAGCTCTGGCATATTTTGGTTTATCATATATAATTTCATACATGTGGACTTTTGAAATAGGCAGTAATGTTATATAATAGCACTAAAAAAAAAAAAAACAGCTGGGGGTGTTATTCTTTATTCCAGGAGCATCATTTACTTGCTTTAGGTTAGTGCTTTTGAGCATCTCTTGTATGCAAGGCACTTCAGAGCCATGCTCCCAACGTCAGATTTCTAGAAGGTTCTTCACGCAGATGCCAGTAAGGACTCTGCAGCTTTATGCCAAAGGCTTATGCATCTATTGGCTCCTCTCTGGGGCCAAGAGCATTCCCTGTCTGGGGCTTGGCTCCTTTCCTCTGAAAGTCCTTTGCTCTGATGCAGAAGCCATGTCAAAGGATCATAACTCATTCACCGCTCACCACTGGGCTGGCAGCATGTCAGAGCTGAATATTTCATCAGGGGGCTTTAGGTTTTGAGAGGAAGAACAGTATCCTATGTCCTTAAGGAATGATAACACCATGAGGGAGTTTCCCTGGGAGAAAAGGAATGTTTCTGTCATCAACTGGCTCTGCAGTCAGAAGGATTTATTGACTCCTAAGGTCCCAGGAATGAGTCAGTCCAGGGAAGGAAGGAGTATCGTCAGCCCACTCTAGACTGGGGAACAAGCTTCTCCTTTACTGGACCTCAAGGCGTCCAGAGGAGGCTGAATTCACATAATTTAATGGCTTGTTTGGTTCATCAGCAAAATAATTTCCAACTAACAAAGCTAATGTGGAAATGGAGAACTCATTTACGGTAATTCTCTCTTCAGCAATTTAAAGATGCCCTTTCAAAAATTACTTCCTAGAAGATTTTCCGAAGAAAAGAAGCTTAATGTAGCTAACAATCTATCCTCAATGTCTATACAGTATTTGACTCACTGCTTGTCCTCAATGGAGTTTGACTGAAAAAAACCACCAGAACGGGTACTTGCATGTGGCAGGTACAGGGCTGATGTGGAACAGCCCAGTGCCTCCCCATCTTGGCTCCCAGGAGCCTGCAGGGAGCTCAGAACCAGAGCTTGCTGGCTGTCTGTGAAGGGAGGAATAGTCAGGACCCCTTAGTAATTCTTATTCGTCCTTGTTAGCTGATCAGAGGTAGGTCTGCGAGACTTGATCCTCTAATGCAGGTAGATGAGGAAGTCACACTCCTCAGGGAAGGAGACAAGCAGGGCTTCCCCTGCCATTGGTTCTGCTTGGGCTTGTGCCATTGGTGGCCAGACAAAAGGCTCACCTGGTGGTCTGTAACGGGGGGTGGGGGGGGCAGGATGTCCTGGTATCCAGCCTGATTCTGATGACCTCCCTTCTGTCCTTAAGGGAGAACTGGGTCCTCTGCCAACACCCACTCTTCTCTTCCTGCTACTGGAACTTGAGAGCATCCTTCTCATGTTAAGTGTGCGATTACACATTGGTCTCTTTTACGTTTTCTAGTAGGTCTTTCATAATTTCCTCTAGAAGAGCCTGTTTTACATTGTAACTCAACTGAAATCAACTAAATTTAGATTTCCTTTTACCTGAAAGGATCCTGCCTACCAAAATAAACTGGATAGTGCCACTGGGCATCTGGTGCAAATATAAGAGACCTTGTTTAGAGCGCTGTGTTCCCTGAGTCTTGGAAAATGTGTTATTACCCCTGTGGAATATTTCATAAACTGTGTTTATTTACTTCAGCCTGTAGCATGGGCAGCTGGGAGCTGACAGTGGATAAGCCAAGAGGTTCTCACTTTTTTTCTCTTCTAATATCAAACATTAAAATTAAACATTTATCTACTAAGTATACCACTTACTACTAAGAGGCAGTACACCCACTGCCTCTGTGTACTAGCTGCCCGTGCTGGTTCCCTGGAGTCAGTATTCTATTTTGGACAGATCATCCTTTAGCCAGTCAGCTACCATGCTGGCCATTTCCTGGTAGAAGTGGAGGACAAAAGCGTGAGGCATCTTTTTCTCACAGAGTTGAATATCTCCTTCTGGAAAATCTTTCTTCATGTCTTCATAGTACTCTTTTGGACACCAGGCATCTTTAGTACCATAGTAAAATGTAAGCTAGAAGACAAGAGAAAAACACTTTATTAGAAAACACTTTCCCTCATAACAAGGATATGACACCAGGAACCTGCAACGCTTTGAAACCAGTCCCTGCACCTGGCCCTAGAAACCAGGCCCAAGCGCCCTCCAGAGGCCTATTCAGACAGTAGGCCTTCATGGTCTGTGGGCCTGAATCTCGGCAAGGGATGGAAAGAAACCCATGAAGGGAGAGCCTTGTGTGATACTTCACCCACGATTCACTAAAAGGACTTGCCAGGAATGTTGTGGATGCTGAGGTTGGGAGAGACACTTGGAGAGAGAGCAGATGAGGGCAAGGAAGACTTACTGAGACACAATCACTGAGTTACTAGGAACCAGTGGAACTTAACTGTTTCATACAACTACATGGTAGGCATATGGGACACGTCCATTGGATAGATGGCAAAGATGAATCAGATAGACTCAGGTTTCCCAATGTAGTAGATGAAGTGTGATTAGAACCCTGGGAGTGTCTACAACATTTCTACAAATAGGCTCCATGGAGCAGGTGAGTATGCAGATTCTGTGGGGAGGTGTCACAGTCAAACTTGGGTGACCGCAGGCAGGCTGGATGGAGACAGAGCTTCCTTTGAAGCATTACCAAGATCCTTATTGATCTATACTAGCCTGATACACACACATGTTCATGTGTATACACATATGCATATACGTTTACACAGATACATACAAGTGTGGATATATGCACTCGTTTGTGTATACTTGTACATAAGCATATATGCACATACAGGTATATGTATATACGTATATATGGATGTGTTTATGTGTATATACATACCTTTATAAGTATGTAAACACATATACTCTACGTCTAGCTCTAAGATTCTGTTTTCACAGAAAAACTATGTTCTATTTCTGTATTTCTTAAAATAGGCAACAAAAGTGAAATCTTATTCAGAAGGGTACATACTGGTAATTTCTAGGAAAAAAATCTCATTCAAACATTTATTCCTTAATCTGTTCAGCAAGTACTAACTGAGCACCTATTCTGTATAACGAACCTAGAAGTGAGATAGCCTTTAAGTGCACAGCAATTGGCCTGCATAAGGGCATCTGGTGGGAACCGTGGGCAGGAAAGGTGCCCAGATCACTGATGCCCAAGCTGAGTCTTCCAGTGGGGGGAGCAACTGTGGGGAGCCTACCAAGCAAATAATACATATGAGTGAGCATGGCACGCTTGGGAATTGGAAGGAATTAAAAATGGCTGGAGCACAGTGTGGTGGGAAATAAGACTGGAGAGACGGACAGAGGTGAAGTCCTGAACAGCCTGGGTGCCATGCTGAGGAGGCGGTACCTTGTTCTGAAGTCCATTGGAGCTAAGAAAAGACTTCTCCCAATGAAGTGCCATGATGAAGTCTGTATGGTAGGAAACTTAGGCTGGCTGCGATGATGAAGAGAGGGTGGAGGGGATCAAGCAGGGATGGGAGGAGGAGATGGGAAATACGTGTTTAGGCTCAGTGGATACTTTTACTCTTTGGATCATTAAATCCATGATCTGAAATATGGACAGGTGAAATTGCTCTTATAAAAACACAAGCCTTTATCACATGAACCTTATGACGTAACCAATATTTAAAGACATGGTTAGTTAAAAAACACTTTAAAGAGGAAAATTTTAATGGAGTACTCCAGAGAGTCAATTGCTAACAGCGAAACCTTGAGTTGCAGACTTATTCTGAATCACTTCATAGAGGTTTTTCTGGCTGTCACCTGGCGTTTTAGTTTTGAATGCTGCAAAGGACCTGTGGCTCACAGATTTCTCACTTAATTTACTCTTCCCATTCTCCTATTTTTGTTCACTACAACTATTTCTGGACATACCAAGGCCCCAAAATCAAAATTCATTTTTCCAGGGCTTTTAGCAGAATATGAAGTGCCTTTTTGTTCCTGGAGGATAGGAGAGCTTGGCTGTTGCCTGGTTCTCTCCTCCTGGTGCCAGTCTCTCTGGAGCTCTAAAATGCTGCAGCTTCACACCCAGTGGGTGCCTATTCTGGCTAGTTGTGGAAAAATAAGTTTCTCAGAATTTCTCAGCAACCACCCTGCTACATACAGCTTCTCCTTGAAATACTGTCGGAAGCATAAGCTGTCTGCAGGCATTAATTACCAACAGGGCTAATAACTTTCGGTTCCCCCCAAACCACTCCCTAGTCTTACCACCAAGAATCCTTTAAATTATACCCAGGAAACAGTGTCTGGAACAGCCATTATGCAAGTTGCTCAGCACTTCCTCAGAGTATGAAACAGTATTGAGATATCTGGAAATTTGAAATTCAGGCATGGGCTTGTTCTGTCGGGTCTGCTCCTCTGCTCCAGGGCCTGAAGGTACTGGGGCACTGAGAGGCGCAGTCTGGGAATCCTCACGCCGGCACAAGCTCCAGCAGTGAGGCCTTGTGAAAACCCGTACGACAAAAGGGTCAACTAGAAGGAAAGCAAGGCAAAAAAGAGCTCCCCTAAGGAAGTCTCTGTGACAAGGAGGACAACAGCCTTGTGGCACCTGCTGTTGCTTTCTGCCTAACTCAAAGACTAGTGAGACAAGTATAACTTGAAAGGACTCCGTGGAGGAGTAGGGCTTGATAAGCCTCGGCACTGGGGAAAGGCCGCCCCTTCCCTCACACATGAAGGTGTCAGCTGAGCAGGAATAATAAACAAGGACCACAGGGACCCACACCTGCCTTTGAGTATCAAGAGACACTGTCCAAGTAGTTAGGGGGCACGTGCTGTGCGAGGTACATACTAGGAACCTCAACACAAGCTGACACCAGTGTTCAAGACAGCGCAACAGTGAGGATTAGAGACTTCCTGTATGTTCACCTGATTTTATTTCTTGATCCTCCATGTAATCATTCTGAGGGGGTGGTAACTGGCTACACTGCTAAGTGATAGTGGGGTGAGGTCTTTTTGTTTCGGCTTTGTTTTTTTTAAAGTTCTTCTTCAGGCCATGTTCATTGAAGGGCTCTGTAAGGAAGTCTTGGCTTACAAGTCAAACACATGGTTGTTTCTAATGCCTTTTTATACACTGGCTCAAGATACTTCCTGTTCCCTAGAGATTATAAGTCACAAGCAATAGATCTGAACAGAGGACTCTGCACCTGTAACCCTAAACAGAAAACTGAAAAATATGGGGTGTGTGGAGGTAGTGGTGGCGGGTGGGAACGGACAGGTGAAGTAGAAAGTAAGAAATAACCAGACACCATAGTGGCTAAGAGTGTATACTAGGATTACGCTGAGATGTAAAAATGAATCACAACAAATAACAATGACCTGATGAAGACTGAGAACAATTTTTCAGGTTCTTTGCTAAGCTCTGTGTTCACTGAGTCCTTACAATAATATTCTGAGGCAGACATTTTATTCCCATTTTACAGAAAAGGAAACTCAGGCTTAGAGAGAGTAACTTACTTAAGTAGAAACATTTAGTGAATATAACCCAGTGAAAACCTGAGTTATAAAACCAGAGATAGCATTCATAATCAGTACCTTTTACTACTATTTATAATTAAGAATAAGCCAACTCATGGTATAAAAACACAAACCTGGAGACTGAACAGGCTTGAACTGGTTATGAAAACTAACTGAATGCGATCATTACTAACAGGCACGAAGCCTACATGGCTCCTCTGGGGTGCTGCTGGCCATGGGGTGATCACTACTGTGAAAATACTTGAACCGTTAACTAAGAAGCTCAGGCTGGCAGTAGGATGTTTAAGTCAAAAGTTTATAAGAAAATACATTATTTTCTGTAGCTTATTCCTCCTTGGCACTTGCTTTGAAATGCATGAGAGCTGATAAAAAGTATACATTACTGTTATGGAAATTCTACTGCTTCCAAATTGTTAAGTAATCATGTCTCTATTACACACAAAATTTAATTTTCTCAATTCTAGATTTTGCCCGGGACTGTGCTCTTGCTTTTCTCTGTGAACCTTCTACAGTTAAGGTGGGATTATGGTCACTATAGCCTCTGTGCTCTCAGACATAGTTTCATTTAACTTTCCGGTTGCCCCTAAGGAGACATGTCCCTGCTAAAATGTCCCTGCAAATTGCTGCATCTCGCTCCTATACAGAAGCCATACTTGCCTTTTCTCATGAGGTTTTTCTTTTCTCTTTCCTTTTCTTCACTTTTTGCTGTTGAAACCAACAGATTCATAATATTTTCCACCCTAAATGACTCTACCTGTCTCCCATCTGGCACTGGCTAAGTGGTCAGAGCTGGGAAGTGAGACAGCCCTGCCCTGGAGAAGCCGAGTGGGAGAACACCGGCTTGCACAAGCTGGCCCTTCAATACAACCAGCAGAGAGAGGTGCGAGCAAAGCACTGAAGGAGCCTGAAGCAGGAAACCCTTCTGCCCTGAGGGAGTCAACGAAGCTTAGCTTTAGTATACAGTGCACTGCTGGCTTTTATGCAAGACTAATAGGGGATTTACTGTAAGAACAAAAGAAATATTAGAAATCGTCTATGACACAAGTTTATGTAGTTGATTTAGCTAATAACTAACAAAAATCACTTTCAATGATATATCAACATCTTACACTATTAAACAAGAAAAAAAGCCATATACCAAAAATCACTGTCTGCTGATAAGAAGTATTATTCAGCTATAAAAAAAGAGAGAGTCTGCCATCTGCGACAACATGGATGGATGGATCCTGAAGGTATTATATGCTAAGCGAAGTCAAAGAAAGACAAATATTGTATGATCTCACCTCTGTGTGGGATCTAAAATAAAAACAGAATTCACAGAAACAGAGAGCAGGCTGGTGGTTGCTAGGGGCAGGGGGAAGGAAGTGCGGGAAATGGGTGAAGGTGGTCAAAAGGCATAAACCTACAGTTATAAGACAGGCAAGTTCTGGGGATGTAATACACAGCATGGTGACTCTAGTTAACACATATGGAAAGTTGTTAAGAAGGTAGACCTTGAAATTCTTATCACACACAAAACCTCGTAACTAAGTGAGGTGATGAATGTTAACTGGTGGCAAAGTTATGTGCTGATTCTTTTTTTTTTGCTTTTTAGAGCCGCACTTGTGGCATATAGAAGCCCCCAGGCTTGGGGTTGAATTGGAGCTACAGCTGCTGGCTTATGCCACAGCCACAGCAACACGGGATCCGAGCCACGTCTGCAACCTACACCATAGCTCACGGCAATGCCGGATCTTTAACTCACTGAGTGAGGCCAGGGATGGAACCTGCATCCTCATGCATACTAGTCAGGTTTGCTAACGCTGAGCCAGGACGGGAACTCCCTACTAATTCTATCTCAATAAAACTGGGATAAAAATCTACCCGAATTAACTCTCTCTAGTGGGAGTTCACTAGGACTACAGGCAGCACAGGAATTGCTGCTGGACAAGGGCAATGGGCAGGCGCTGCTTCTACGCTCCCCTCAAATTCAGACACTTAGGCCTCAACTCTGCAACCTTAAAGTAAAGGAACCTATTCAGCAACATATGCCTCTCCTTTTAGTTATTTAAAAATCCCATCCAACTCGAGAACGAAGGGATAGCGGTCACAAGCCTTTAACATTTCACTGCAGTCTTTCTAAGCAATCATTTTTAGGAACTTGAACAATTGCTAAAGAGAGGGAGGTATCTTAGAAAATCCATTTTTCAACTTAACTTGTTTCCTTTCTCTTTTCCCCCCAGAACTGGCTCAATCACCTTTCTTAAAAAAATGAGCATTAACATCCCTAAAGATTAAAAATGTGGCCGAGGATAGAGGTGAACACACAGGCCTTCAGGAGCACTGAGCCCTGCTCCCTCTGCAGGCATCTAGTGGGGCACTGGGAATGGGGCACCAAAGGACCAGGCAGTCCAAGCGGGTTCTGACTGGACCACTCTCCAGTGGCTGGAACAATCACGCTTCCAAAGCCCTGCCAGGCGGGACTCTCTCCTTTCTGCATTACTCAGGCGTAAAGGGCCAGAACCCCACATTCCCAAACAGAGGTCAGTGGGCCCTCTGGTTACTAACTGTTTCTCTTTCTTTTTTAGGGCTGGGATGAGAAGCAGACACAAGGCATCTGCCCTCCTTGCGTGAGGCAGCAGGGTAGGAGGCGCTGGGAGCAAATTTTTCTTCCTGTGCTTCTATTTCTCCCTGGTTATATGCCTCAGGAAACTGGCAGAGGTGCTGGAAGGGTCTTGCTTAACTAACTTAGAGAAGTGGCCACCTCTGCTGAATTCTCTGCACTAGGGTACGGGGCCCGAGTCCTGCTAAACTTTAAGTACTACTGTGTTTTCCTTCCCTGCTGTTCCTACACAGTGTCTCCCTCAGGCATCTAATGGGAAGCAATGGCTAGAATGGGACTGGGGTTTTCTAGGGTCACTTGGCTACATATTCAATATTACCAAAATCTTTCATTACAGAATAAAAATATCTGAAAGGGTGTATAGGGGAGGAAAAGTTAGGCAAAGTCTTTTTAAAGTACTCAGAGGCATATCTAGGATATAACTAACTTTGTAATAGTAATAATAATAATGATAAACAACTTTTATTGAATGTTTAGTACATGCCAGACACACTTGCAAAGTCTTTATGTGAATTATACATGGCCTGATATTTTTCGAAGAATTGTATGAGAATAGACACTATCATTAAACCATTTTATTGATGAAAAAGGAGACGCGGCGAGGACAAGTAACTTAACCGAGGTCACATACGTAAGCAAGTGTTGGTGCTGGAGTTTGAACCTCAGGCTGTGACTCTAAGATTCTTCTCCCCAAATACACTCCTCCTTTCGGATCATGCTCCGCTAGAGGACTCAAGGGTATGCTAACACAAGTGCCTAAAATGAAGCTCTCAAGTCAAAACGATCAAGATACAAACAAACCTATCTATCTCCAGAATGGTTATGATATTCTGAATAGGCTTCAAATTAAACAGGCAGAACTAACACAATCAGTCTCAGAACAAGGTTGGTGGAAAGGCAGTCCCGCTTAGCTGGTCCAGGGAGCGCTTCCCATGCTCCGCTAAGCGGGACGCGTGCATGTCGGAAGGATTTGCATGCCCAGATCTGCAATCAACTGCGCAAGGTCTGTTCCCAAAGGCAACGTGTGCCTCTGGGCTCAGGCGGGCTAAGCAGGATGGGAGAGAGCTTGAGGCAGGGGGAGGTCCCTGTTTCTGAGGACTCTTTGTCCCTTTCCCAACCTCACTGTGGCCCCACCCCGGTCCCCAGGGGGCAGGGGCAGCACTGCTTTGCAAGAAGTCCTTCCACTGCTGCCTTCCTTCGTCAGAAAGCAGCGTCTCATGTGCTTTCAGACCCCTGTTGACTGATAGTGACGTTCAGATTCTGTCTGGCAGTACTACACACCAGCTGTTTCCATAAGTCTAGGCCAAAGACGGTCACGGCAGTTTAGAATTTCCCTCCTAAGTGAGTTTTAAATGAAAACTTCAAGTTTCTAAACCAAACACTAATTCACTTTTCTAAGAATGAGGCATGCATCCCCTTAGTGTTTAGAACAATGACAGAAGAAGCGAGGCTGACCTCCTATTTGCCTCAGACACACCAGGTGCCTCATAAAGCAGAGCGTACCCCGGGGGCTCCCAGAAGGCCTGGGACTCGGAGGGGGGGCGAAAATGTATAGTTGATTCTTTTGCTTTGGTTTATTCCATCCTGGTTCTCATTCTCGTCCCTCTCGCCTCCACTCCCGTCTTATTCACTAGCTTGTCCCCTTCCTCCCAACCTCTAAGCTGTGCTCCCCAAGGACCAGTCTTTAGAGGACTTCTCTCCTTATACCACACACTTCCTTAGATTACTACTACCCATGCTCATGACCTCAAATATATCCTCATCATTCCCAAATCAAAATTCAGCCCAGACTCCGCTTCCAGGCCTCACACTCATATATCCGGCTACCTGCCAGGCTGTCCGCTTGGATGTCCCACAGGTATCTCAGACAAAAGTGCCAAAATTAACTACTTTCTCACCCATCTCCTACAGCTTGCTGGTGCTTTACCTCGCATCTTCCCTATCTTGTTACAAAATCCAAATACAGAGAAATAATCTTAGATACCATCTCCATTCTCTCATATCCTACGAGGAGTATCTTTGATTCTACTTCCTAAATCCTTCCAAATTCTTCCCCCTCTTCACACCCGATTCCACTGCCTCAGTTCTTATAGAAGTCTTCTAAATGGTTTTCCCACCTCGTTTCATATTTTCTCAATATTTTGATACACATTACCTCTCTTTCCTCCAATAAACCCCTTCACTGGTTAATCTGGCCACATCCCTAGGGCTAACTGATACGACCTGGTACCTCTGAACCGATGTTCTGGTGGGTCAGTGGCTAAGTTATATGGTTGTCAAACACTCTGAATACCACACATCATCCTGATTATTACCCCCTTCCTTAAATCCTTCAGTGGTTTCCCAGCAACTCAAAACAATCTCTTTAAATGCAGCATTTCGTGGTTTCCTGTTCTCAGGCCAGTGCTCAAGTTACAATACCATGCTGTTTAGTTTTTCTGTTTTGTTTTTCTAGTGCCTCAAAGCAAGGTTCTTCACTTGGGGTCTATGGGGCCATGCAGGTTCATGGGCAGGTGCAGCAGCAGTTACGGGGAGAAGGGTAGTGTAAACTTGGATGGGAAAAAGAATCTTTCTCTCTCTTTTTCCTGATCTCTAACTATAATTTAGTACTTCCTTAATTATGAATACAGCAACAGATCACAGGATTATTAGTAATACCTGTATTTTGTTATCTATAAAATTACTGAAAATTTAAAATTATATAAACTTGTAAATAACTAAAAATTTATTTATGCACATCACTACGAATTTACAAGAGTAATTCTGACTGCTACTATATCGCAATATTTAGTTAATAAAGATGCACATATATCACAAGTTTGTTTTTGATATATTTTGATAACTTTAATATGAATTTTTTGGGTAATCTCATGTATTTATTTCATGCACTTAGAAATATTATTCTGAGGAGTCTACACATGACATAGCCAAAGATATCCATGACACAAAAGAGGCTTAGACTCTCTACTTTAATGTCTTTTTCTGTCCATTCATTTAGCATGCGTTTATTATCAGCAGGTATCACGCATTGTGCTAGGCCAGCGGGATACCCAGATGAGAAAAACCTTCAAGGTAGATGAGAGGGGAAACTGACCATTTAAATACTGTGTGATAAATGCAATATTATAACTTTACATACGGAACCATGGGAGCTGATGGGAGGGACATCTAATCAAAACCAGGGGCTGGGAAAGGCCTTTTAAAGATGGCAGTAGAGCCTAGTCTTAAAGCTCAGGTAGGATGTAGTCAGGTGAAGAAAAAACACAACCCATGACGCCACTGGCCCTACCATACTCTTGGAAACAGCTACAAGTCTGGTATCTTTGCTCCAGGAAAGCGAAACAGCTCTCTGCAGTGCTGAAGCACCGTCTGACAACGCGTGCAAAGTCTCTAGACCTTAGAAAGAAGGAAGGAAGACAATCAGCTCCAAAGATTTTTCAGAGTTAAAACATTTTCAGAGTCCAGAGTTCTCTTGTGGCACAGCAGGTTCAGGATCTGGTGTTGTCATGTAGCAGCTTGGGTCACTGCCGTGGCACAGGTTTTCAATCCCTGGCCTGGGAATTTCCACGTGCCATGGGTGTGGCAAACAAACAAACAAACAAACATACAAAAAGAGCCCATTTCCTTCAAGAAGATAAAAAGTTTTCCTCGTGTGGAAATCCAGTGGTAGAAAACTTGAACCAGAGCCTGCTGATTATTACAGTTTTCTATAAGGGGAAGAAAAAGAATCCCAAAGCCATCCATGAGAGGTGGTAGAGTGACTGTTTTTAGGCTTTCTTATAGCTTCATGAGTAGAATGCATAAAAATCATTTTTCAGAACTGTTTTAAAAGTAGAATCACGAGATATACTGAAAAATTTTTGCAACAAAATGTGTGGCTCAAGACATTTGAGTCAATGTTTCACAGTGGACAGGCAGTCCTGGATAGGCATGAAGTTTCCGAAAGCTTATATTTGGGCTGAAATGGGACAGAGTACCCTTGACTAGAATATGTAAAACAGGGATTATGTCTAGTCTTGGGAACTAATTTTCAAGTTTGACTTATTATCAGGGTTGTGTGGAAGGCAGGAGAAAATGCCCATATTTTCCCAGAACTATGTGCCCTTTTAAGTTTTCTTATTTTCTCAAGCAGTCTGGACAAATGTTGATTCAACTTTTATCAGTATTAAATTACAGCATGTTTCCTTTTTTTTTTATTACAGAAACAAGAAGATGAAATAAAGTTCCTGTCCTATAACTCATTTCATGAAGGAATTACAATTGTATTATTCTAACAGAGAGCTCAGATTTAGCTGGTAGAAAGGATAATTGATTAATTGCAGGTAGTTTTGCATCATTAAACTAAACAATGTCTTGCTTTCCCAAATTCCACAAGTACGTTAAATGCCATCTTAAAAACAAAACCATTCCCTGTGGTTGGGAAAGTTTAGTCCTGTGACCGTGTGTTAATATTAACCTTGAAACACCTGCCATCTACCATTTTACCCCCATATTTCTCCTATAAAAGTTTCAGCAAACTGTAGCCCTGACACAGTTACCAAGAGCAGCCTTCTATCTGGGAATGATTACAATTGCATATGGATTTAACTTAGCACAGGAATAAGCTAGCACCTGCCTTTGACCTCTTCATGAGCACAACATACAAACAGAACCCAAGAATGAGGATACTTTACAGCAGCTGGCTTCCACAGGTGGTAAGATGGGCTCTGACACATGATGGGTCTAGTCGTTCAGCAAGTGTGAATTTTGGAAGTGAGCATCTGCCAGTCTTATTATTAACTGGGAATTGAGTTTTTTAAAATGAACTTCCAGCCTTGAGAATATAAATGCATTTCTGAAACAAATTCACTTATAATTTAACTAAAAAATAAAATACCGTTTTTCTTGTATTTTCACACACGTCAATGACTGGAAACAGCTGAAAGCCCCGGAGAGAGGGTCCTTATGAGGCCCGACCGCCCCCATTCTACTAGGTAGGGTTTCCACTGTCTCCAAAACTTCAATCTCTGGTCAACTGCTATTTCAGAAATACGATGACCACAATGGCCATAAGACAAACACAGAATGGCAGTTTCAAAAGTCCTCTCTGGGTGAGACTACTACAGATCAATATTCTAAAAATATTTTTTAAGAACATACACATTTCTTGCTTTAAGATAATTGTATTGGAGGGGTTATAGAAATACGAATTAACACTAGAGGCAATAGTTTAAGTTAAATCTCACAAAGTTTATGAAGAGATGCTAAGCCCAGTAGGGTATTTAAGATTTTACTTGCATCTAGCAGATGTCACAGTACAGCACCGACTGCAAAACTCTACATTTGCACAGTCCAACAGAAACATAAAGGCACACATGTAATTAAAAAATTTCTATTAACTACACTTTTAAAAGTATAAAGGAGTGGATGAAATTACCTTTAAGAATATATATTATTTAACCCAATGCATCTAAAATATCACTTCAACATCTAATCAATATAAAAATATTAATGAACTATTTTACTTTTTTTGGTGCTAAAATATGCATTTTATACCTACAGCACATCTCAATTCAGAGTAGCCATGAATAACCACCTGTGCCTAGTGGCTATCATGTTAAGACGGTACAGCTCTATTCTATTCATGATGGACAGACAGACTAAAGATACCATGAGACCCACTTAAGTTCTAGGGTGCTTAGACATATTTTAAACCACGGGCCCCTCAGTCTCAGAGACTGGTGCCTCCAAATACACTTGTGTAAGATTCTAGTGCTTGCAGCCGCAACTCCCAAATGCTAAATATTTCAGCTGTTGCCTTTCTGCATCTGCTTGTATTGAAAACTGGTCTTGGTGTTAGAAGTGGGCATTCCTACTCTAATGCATTGGAGAATAAGAAAGACAGGCCCACTGGGTCCTCAGGTCATAGGGATGTTAGTTCTTTTCCAATGTGCTACTTATACTTTAATACAGCTCATTTATTCAATAAATATTGAGGTCTTCTTGTACAATAAACCCAAGGAAAACAGATGTAAAACATATTTAAGTGAACTATGCGGTCAGCCTTACTTTCTATGCAACTGTCAAGGACTGCACTGATGTTAAGTAGAACTAGAACTTGATCTGCAATTGACAAATCCTTGAGATCTTACAGATTTCAACCAAATCTAGCCTTTCTCCCTCAGTAAGTATTTCTGCCCATCTACTAACTTCCTGGCAGCACTAAAGTAATTACCTTAGATAAATGTTCTCGTATGGTTTCGTTGTCTCTCTTCACCACCTCCATCATTTCTTGGCTCGCAAGGTAGGCAACATTAACTATATTAAAAAAAGGGAAAATATTTAGAATATATAGAACTAACACAAACGTCAAATTAACTGAAGTACGTTCCTGTTCTACCCTTTTCTTTCAGCAAGTACTGTGTGATGTGAGATATTAGTAAGGCCGAGAGAGACACCTAAGTCAGGCAACTTGTGTTGTCTCGGAAAAAAGAGCATGTCCTGTGGAAAACTGTCCTCTCACCCTCACCTGGCTTTCTCAGTAGCAACGTTGAGCAATATGATGGCCTAAGGTCAGATACCATGGCAGATGTGGTAACTGTACCTGATCAAGGTGTTTTTATGATTTAAGGATTGGAGCACATATTTTGACAGATAAATCATGTATGCCAGGGAAACCGTGCACAGTTATGAACGTGAAACTGTTGCAGGAAACAAAACTATCTTGGTAATTTTTTTAAAAAGGACATAATTAGGAGTCCCCAGCGTGGAAATGAATCCGACTAGGAACCATGAGGAAGCAGGTTCGATACCTGGCCTTGCTCAGTGGTTTAAGGATCTGGCATTGCCGTGAGCTGTGGTGGAGGTCACAGACGTGGCTCGGATCTGATGTTGCTGTGGCTGTGGTGTAGGCCGGCAGCTGTAGCTCCGATTAGATCCCTAGCCTGGGAACCTCCACATGCTGTGGGTGTGGTCCTAAAAAAAAAAAAGGGGCAACTAAAAAGAATGATTATTTTAAAACAGGTTTAAAGGGCCTCTAAGAGTTGTTAATGAGGGTTGGTCCTATTACGGTAACTGCGAAATGAGCAGAGTGATCCTCATTTTCAAGATACCTGGGAAAGAGGAAGAAAGCCAGAATTAATATAAATTTATGTGACTTTCTGGTACTGCTACATACATTTTCTTTCTTTTTTTTTTTGTCTTTTTGCCTTTATCTAGAGCCGCACCTGCGGCATTTGGAGGTTCCCAGGCTAGGGGTCTAACAGGAGCTGTAGCCGCCGGCCTTCGCCACAGCCACAGCAACGCGGGATCCGAGCCGCGTCTGCAATCTACACCACAGCTCACGGCAACGCCGGATCCTTAACCCACTGAGCAAGGCCAGGGATTGAACCTGCAACCTCATGGTTCTCAGTCGGATTCGTTAACCACTGAGCCACGAAGGGAACTCCTGCTACACACATTTTCATTTGATTGTTTGTGCCCTGAATTCTACTTTGATTGGTGTTATTGTTATTTTGCTTTCTTCTTGGCATCATCTGCCTATTTGTCCTTTCTTTTATTTTTAATCTTTTGTCATTTTACGTATGTCTCTTGATATTCTAAGCATACTTCTTTAAAAACACAATATGAAAGTCTCTCTTAAATAAAGGGACTTAACATATTCACATATATCAATATAAAAGATATTTGGTCCTATTCCAGTCAATTGAGAAACTAAATGAAAGCAAAAAGTAAGTTCAATAAAACTGATAAACTTTTAGCCATACTGATTAGGAAAAAAAATGTGAGAAAACATAAAATGTTACCAATATCAGGAAAGAAAAGCGGTAAGTATCCATCCCTAGATTCTATAGACATCAAAAGGATAGTCAGGTCATTTTGTGGATAACTTGATGTCAAGAAATTCAATAACTCAGATAAAACGGTCTGCACAAAGATACAAATTTTAAGCTCACTTGAAAATAGATAACCTCAGTAGTCTTATTACCTATTAAAAAATTAAATTTGTAATTTAAAGCCTTTCCATAAAGAAAACTCCAGGGCAAGATGAGTTCACTGGTCTGCTCTACCAAACATTTAAGGAAGAAATAATGTTAATATAAATATTAATTTATTATATGTAGTGTGGAATATATATAATATATAAATAACAAATTCTTCCAGAAATGACTACACAGATATGGATATTTAATTTCTGACAAAGATAGCATTTTGGAGCAGCAGAAAACAGGTGATCTGTGGCAGGCAGAATTCTAAGATGACGCAAATAATCCTTGCCCTTTTACAAGCCCTCCTCTTATTAAAGTGAGGGTGAAACCTGTGAATACGATGACATATTACTCCCATAATGAGGTTATGCTATACAATGGAGAGGACTTGAAAGGGGATAACCCTGGTGGCCTAACCTAATCACACAAGTCCTTCAAAATCGGAGTTTCCTCTGGCTAGTGGCAGAAGACGAAGTCAGAGATTCAAAGCACCAAAAGGATTAAATGCAACGCTGTTGATTTTTAAGATGGCGCTCTTGTGAAAAGGACCGGAAAGTGACCTCTAGGAGCTGAGAGGGGACCCCTGGCTGACAGCCAGCAAGAAAATAGGGACTTTGGTCAAAAAGCCACACGAACTGGATCCTGCCAACAACCTCACTGAGCTCAGAAGTGGATTTCTGGAAGTGAAGGAGCATAAAGGAGGCTTCTGAGATGCAGGCAATAGTGAGTCTTGAGCTGGGTGGGAGTTAGTTACATGGGAATTTGCTTTCTGATAATTCATGGAGGTAAATATTTATGTTTTTAAACACTTTTCTGTAACATTCTTGAATTAGAAAAAACATAAAATTTAAAAAACTTGTAAGGAATCTTACACTTTACTTTTTTTTTTTTTTTTTGTCTGTTTGCCTTTTCTAGGGCCGCACCTACGGCATATGGAGGTTCCCAGGCTAGGGGTCTAACAGGAGCTGTAGCTGCCAGCCTATGCCACAGCCACAGCAACGAGGGATCCGAGCCGCGTCTGCAAACTACACCACAGCTCACGGCAACGCCGGATCCTTAACCCACTGAGCAAGGCCAGGGATCGAACCTGCAACCTCGTGGTTTCTATTCGGATTCGTTAATCACTGAGCCACGATGGGAACTCCAGGAATCTTACACTTCTAAAAGTAAATTTTTTCATTAGGGAAACCTCACCTACCCTGTATTCCTATTCTCTCTTTTCCTGGTAAATTTCCATCTAAGTATACTTTTTCATTGTTTGTTTTTAGAAAGTAAAACACCAGTTTCCTTTCCAGTAATTGCTCCAAGGAAGCCATCTTTTTCATTCCTCAGAAATGCTCATAACACAGCACAGTGGTCAGAAATAATAATACCAAATAGAAGTGTAATTTCCTAAGGGGAAAACAAATGTCTCCTGGCAGTGACTATCAACAGCATTCCTGGAAATCCAGCAGAATTTAGTTTCAAGCACTACAGTGAAGGAAATATCTAATAGCAGGAGTAATGGAAATAAAACAAGAAGGGAAGAGAGTGATTTAAACAAATGTTACTTGTCTACTTTTATTTCATTACAAATCTAGATAATTAAGGTATAAAGAAAACCTCACTGAGTGCAGTGTTCTATTTTATTTGCTACCATCGTCTTCTGAAATCTGCAGAGTATTCAGATATCACTACAGGACTTCAACTCACAGTGGAGTGTTTAAAGGAATGAAATGAGTGAGGGTTAAAGCTGGAAGACCAACAGAACACTCATCTCACAGGCTAAATGGTACCACCTAATTCTCCAAGTACACATCACCTATAATATAAGGCTGCCTTCTGTGTCACTCCATCACCTACCTTGATGGCATTTTGTCTGTCTGGAAAATCCCAACTCATCTTCAAGTCTAAATTCGTTTGTCCCCTCCTCCCTTACTTATCTAGCAGAACTCATCTTTCCTTTCTTGGTATCGCTCCTGCCTGTATCTGTGTTCATAATGGTCCTAAACTCTTCATGTTTATCTCCCCTACCATGCTGGAAATAACCTAAGGACAGCAATGATACTTCATTTATTATTCTCTCCAGTGATTATCCAAGTGTTTGTCTAATGGCAGGTGTTAGTAAGGCTTGTACATTAAATAAATAGGAAGGGACTGGGTTGGTATTTTGTTGTTTTGGGGATGGGAGGAGAGGGGTCAGGAGGAAAAAGTTGCTGCCTTTCTTTAAGTGGTACAAAAGCTTACATGAGAACAGAGGCCAGAAACGGAGGCCAAAGCACACTGACATTGGTAAGCCAAGCTGGCAGGTACTGGTACAAAACTAGGACAAATCATTGCAGGCAACAGGGGCATTCTAAGAGCTTTTGTTGACACTGGCCCCAAACTAGGCCACGTAAACCACTGGTCACAAAAGTGAGGGAAAATGCAGAGGGAAGTAAAACTATAATTAACGGTGCAATAGGAACTTTAGGGGGGTATGAATAGTTCTCTGACATAGACCAAGTTGTCCTGCAGTTTTGGTGGCACGTGGTCTAGCACCGCTAGTAAGGTTTCGGAGTAGAATGATCCCGTTTGATGGGTTTTGCTTCACACTGGGGAGAGAGGGTTGACGGTGCTGAAGCAGAGGGAATTAGTGGGGATGGAGTTTAATCAGGGCTGGTGAATTCTGGAGGTAGGAAATCTCCCATATGTGAGTATGTACACTACAATATAAAATGTGACTGTCACTCCTGATCTGCTCTGACCAGGATATTATTTCTGGTCACTTTGATTTTCTTTAAAATGGCTGTTAGGTTTTATATGTCCAAAGTATGCCAGAATATTTACAAGAAAAAGCCCATCTCTTAAAAAGGGTTTAGGTATACTCACCTCCATGACGGGAGGGTGGCTGAGGACAGTAGCCACTGGTAAGCACACAGAGGTAAAACAGTAAAAAGTTTTATTCTAAATTCTCTTTAAAATAAAAAATGTGCTACGAATAATCATGGGAACTGAGACAGGCTCTCCTGTGGATAAGCGCACCTAAACATGCTTCAAAGAGGGCCACCCATAAACAAACTGCAGACCCCAGTCTTAGGTGGCCTTGTCAGGGATTGTGAAACCCAAAGACATTCATGACGGACATGGCTGTGGTGGGCTTTAGTTATGGAGCAGAGGATGGAATTAACTGTCTAGGTTGCTAATTAACTAGTATGTATGGAGTTAACCACCTAGGCGTTTGGTAGGTCCATGGAAGAGGAAAACCGAGACCGTCTCTGAGTGGGGATGTAGTATATCCTAAGTGCCCACCCAAAAGCTGACTAAGACACTCCTCTTTCCTCAACTAGAGACAAGGGAAAGTCAAAACATATGCCTTTTCCATATCTCTTATAGCTAGGGATATGGCCCAGTTCTGGCTGCCAATGGAGAGGCAAGGTTCCTGGGTGAGGACTTCTCTTTCTAAATGAACCAAGGCCTCATCAGGCTTAGGCCTCTGCTTTTGCCCCATTTTCCTTAATTTCATTGAAGGTCAGATAAGAGGCCAAGAGTAGCAGAAACCATCATGTGATTATGAGAGGACAAGCATAAGGATAAATGTGCTAAGGACAAAGAGTGGAAATCTAGAAAGAATCCGCATCCTTGATGGCACTGTTGAGATATTATTTACCTCTGGACTCTTCCTTTTAAATTTCTTGGTGCATGAGGAAAATAGATCCCTATTGGTTTAGGCCACTGTAACTTAGTTTTCTGTTATTTATAGCCAAACTCAATCCTAGCCAATAAAAACAAATAAAAATGGGGCCTCTGAATTTTTTGGTCAACAGGGGTTGATGTTGTCCTTAACTTCCCATCAGATCCTGGCACTTGCGTCAGGGACATCAAGCTTTATCTACACATAGCAGGATATCTTTCAGAGGAGGCAGAGGTAGGAGCTGACTGACACTTTCCAAGGGTAGTTCCTCTTAGTATATCTTCTGACTGGTCCTGAGGTTGGCAAGATGTTGCTGCATGTAGAGGAGTTAGCAAAATTTGTAGGGTTGAGGAGAGACTGAAACTGGATGGGCCTGGAGACACAAGTATCCTAAACTCCAACAGAGCTGCTCAGGCAAAGTTAAGGCTAGGCACTCTGAGAAGCATAAATCAGGAAGGTCTGTCAGAAGTTAAGCAGGATTACATGTGCTTAGAAACCAGGTGAAGTCTTCTTACAAGAAGGAGTTCTTGGTCTTTATTTTTTTTTCAGATTGTTTTCTATCTTTACTATTGGTGCCAACTGTGGCTTTTCACAATGTGAGAACAAGATCTAAAAAAAGTAATTCCTCTGGTGCTACAGTGGGTGAAGGATCTGGTGATGTCACTGCTGTGGCTTGGGTTGCTGCTGTGGTGCAGATTTAATCCCTGGCCTGGGAACTTCCACATGCCGTGGGCAAAAAGAAAAAAAAAAGGGAATTCTCCCATTCTAAAATTTCTGCATATGGAGTAATGCTTACTATTCACACAGTGTATCATGCTTCTCCATAAGCCAAGACTCAAGACTTTCATTATTATAACTATTGATTTAGTTTGCAAATAGGTAGTCTTACCTACATGACACTGAGATTACCAAACTGAAGCACACAACTCAAGATATATGATTTTTAAAAAATAACACAACTTTTTAGAGTGGCAGATAATTTACATATATATAAAAGCTGTGGCTTTTATAAATGGATTTTCCTAAGCTGCAAACAAAAGAGAATAGGTAATGTGCAAATCTGGTTTTGTGTTACTCAAAAACTTATTTTGGGATTAAGTAAAACATATTCTGAAAAGAAATCTGTGATTCTTTAGTGAACCTTATGTGTTACTTCATTAAACATTTCAGTTCATATCACTGTACGTGTTTTAAAAAGTTATTTCCATATTGATTAAGGAAGGAAAGATTATGAAAGTTTCTTTTACAAGAGGGTGTGAAACAAAAGTAACGTAATCTATCAGGAATGCCCTCTGTCTGCACTATGTTTTTCCAGTTAGGTAACTGAAGGGTTTTAAAACATCAATTTCGTCTAACAAAAAGATCTTAGGATATGTTTTAAACGTTAATTATCCTGATTTGTGATACTGCTAAGCTAAAATATATTTGCTTTTAGCTTTGATCAGAAAATCCAATTTAGCTGTCTCAGTGAAAAGACTATTTTTCAGGAAATAGAAGAACATCTAAAAAAAATAGATAGCAGCAAACATTCCAGAATTAGAATTAAAGAAAAAAACTGCATATTTTCTTTAAAAATAACATTCAAAACAATCTAGTTACAAAAATTAAACCGATGAAGACGTGGTAAAGTTTACAAAGAGTCCTAAATGAATAAGTATTACTCTACACTGAATGCTGGGTGGGAAAGCATGTTTTACTCAGTCTGGTGGAGAAACCTAACACGTAGAACATCAGCCTGTAAGAAGTGTCATTTTTGCCTAAAGGATAACAGCATCTTAAATACTTGAATATTTTGGGTGCTTGAGTTTTTCAGACCTTACTACAATTAAGAAATATGTGTATAAACTACAGGATACAGAAAATCAGTTTCTATCTAGATAGGTCAGGATTTATTATCCACCGCTTGGATTGGCAAACTTCCTCCGTTTGTTTCCGTAAGATTTCTACTGAAGCACAGACATTACATAATGTGTAAACACAGCAAGTCCTCCTAAAAGTCAATGTCTGGATGACAGTCAAGCCACAGGGGAGCAAGTCTAGAGGGAGAAGGTCCGGATGGCACAGATCTGACCACTGAGAATGATCTCAGACCTGGTATTTCTTTCCCTTGATGAGCCCTCTCTTTGTGTAACATGAAAATCACGTCACCGACTTCAGTGGTTTGGTTGGAATGTTGATTACCCTTCACCATTCATGGGGTATGAGCTTGGAAGCAGCACACTAATCATCTGCAAGGGCTGGGGTCTTCGCTTATGAGTACCAGTCTCTCTCAACTGGGACCTTCTTCCACCTGCTGTAGCAGGTAACAGAAATTCCTAGGGGGTTAGCCACGGTAAGACTGGGTAAAGGTAGATTCTGTGGTAGTTGTTGGAAGAAGAACCAAGAGGATCCGAAAGAAAGAGGCTGGCTAGGATGACTGAGATTGCTGGTTAAGGATTAGCCTACAGTCACTACCAGGAGAATGAACTAAGTAACCACACAGAGAATAAACCAAGAACACAAAGCAGAAAGAACAGGTTAACTCTTGCCTCCTTTCCTTTTATTCAAGGTTATACAGACTGGGTGGGTATATGGGAAAAAAAAGAGAAAAGAGACCACTGAAGTACTGGTTACTTGGATATCAGAAAGCCAGATCTAGAAGGAAGAAAACAGAAAATCAGAGAAGGAAGGGATGTCAGAAATATAAGGGCTGTGCTCCAAAAGTTTGTAAGTTGGCTGTCTGGAATAGAGACGAAGCAATGCGGCTGAGGGTTCAATCTGGCTTACAAAGTCTATTTTGCACATAGTATAACTCTACTATGGAAAAGAAATCCCAGGGTTCACCAAGCAACAATGCAGCTGGAAGGTTCTGGTTGCCTTGAGTCAGGGAGGGGAATGTGCCTTTGTCTTGCTCCTTGATGTCTGCGCTTGGAGCATCAAAAAGCTCCTGAAACACTCAGTGGGAGGTCAATTACTGCAGCTGAAAGGATTCCTTTCTCTCAAGTGCAGCACACTTCTTCAAGAACACATGTACAATTTTGGTGTAGAAAAATTGAAAAGAACTTTTTATAACATCTGTTTTAATTAAAAAACATTAAACACGTGACTACATGTCATACATTATACTCATTAAAGATATGCCGAAAAACAAAACTTTCTTATTTCCCACATCCTGATTTGGGTTCAGAAAATTTTCTAAAGAGGTATAAGGAAAGCACAGGTAGCTGCCTATCTAATGCCTATCAGACACAAATATTTTAGGGGGAGTAAGTTATAAAGGTCAATTAAGTCCTGTTGGTCAATACTGTTGTTGAATTCATCTACATTCTTGCTAATTTTCTGTCCTGTTATTCTACTGACTGTTGAGAGAGGAGTATTTAAGTATCCAGCTATACCTGTTGATCTGATCAGTTATATCAGCTTTTTCTTCATATATTTTGCAGCTCACTTGTTTAGCATGTATACATTTAGTATTGCTATGACTCCTTGGTGGACTGCTCTTTTATTATTATTATGTAATATCTCTCTCTCTGTTCCTAGTAATTGCCTTTGTGCTGAAGTCTACGTTATCTGATGTTAATCGAGTCATTCCTAGTTCCTTTTGATTAATGTTTGCATGATCTATCTTTTCCCATACTTTTACTTTTAATCTACCTATGTGATTACATTTGAACCACGTTTTCTGAAGACAGCATATACATAGGTTATGTGTTATTTATTTATTCATTTATTTATTTTAAGGCTGCACCTGTGGCATATGGAAGTTCCCCGGCTAGGAGTCAAATCGGAACTGCAGCTGAGGCCTAAACCACAGCCACAGCAACACCAGATCCAAGCTGCATCTGTGGCCTACACCACAGCTTGCTGCAATGCTGGATCCTTAACCCACTGAACAAGGCCAGGGATCACATCTACATCCTCATGGAGACTATGTTGAGTCCTTAACCATCTGAGCCACAACAGCAGCTCCAGGTTATGGTTTTTAATCCATTTTGTCAATCATTATCTTTTAATTGGTGTATTTTGACCATTCACCTATAAGGTAATTATTGGTATGTTACAGATCATATGGTCATTTTATTATTTATTTTGTTTTTTATTTCTCTGGCCTTCCTACGTGCTACCAAATATTTTGATCTACCGATAGTGTTTTTGAGTATGTCTTTATATAGATTTTAAAGTGGTTATTCTAGATATTACATTATACATGTAATGTAATAGTCTATTGGTGTTGACATCTCAGTTCAAGTGAAGTATAGAAACCTTATTTTCCCTTTATGTTCCTGTGCCCTCTCCTATTTATAATTGCCTTAAATACTTCTTCTGTATATGTTTAGATCCATATCAATGTCATAATTTTTGCTTAACTGTTAAACATAATTTAGAAATCTCAAGAGGAGAAAGAAAATGTAATTACCCACATTTTTTTTCTTTCTGTTCTTTTCTTTCTTATTGTTTCAAGATTCCTTCTTTTATCATTTCTTTCCAGTTTAGTGAACTTCCTATAGCTTTCTTTTACATAGGTCTGATGGTTACAAATTCCTTTAATTTTTCCTTCACTGGAGAGTGTCTTAATTTTCTCTTCTTTCCTGAAACATATTTTTGCTGGATACAGAATTCTGTATTGACAGAATTATTTCTATTTACACTTGAAATATATGTCTTTTTTTTTGACCTCTATAGATTCCAATGAGAAAATAGCAATCACCCAAAGGGATTTTCCTCTATAAATAATGTTTCCTCTATAAATAATGTTTTTCTCTTGCTGCTTTCAAGATATTTTCTTTGTTTCAGTACTCAAATGTTTGATTATGACCTATGTTGGTATGGATTTCTTTGAGTTTACTTATTGGAGTTCACCTTGCTTCTTAAATCTGTAGGTTTACATTTTTTGCCAAATTTGAGAAGTTTCTATTTCTATTGTTCTAGCTTCCTGTTTCCTGATTCTCTCCTCTGTGCCCTCCATTTTAGTGTTGAGATCAAACATGAGTTTTTTATTTCAGTTTTATTTTTCAGTTCTAAAATTTCTATTCTGTTTTTAAGTCTTCTCTTTCCTGAGACTTTCTAGTTTTTCTTTAGTTTCAATGATGTTTCTTAATTGCTCACTGAAGTACTTTTATAATTCCTGCTTTAAGATCTCCATCAGAAAATCCTAACTATCTCTGTCATTTTCTGTTTTTTTAGGGCCGTACCCATGACACATGTGGAAGTTCCCAGGCTAGGGGTCAAACGGAAATGCAGCTGCCAGCCTACACCACAGCCACAGCAATGCAGGATCCAAGCCATGTCTGTGGCCTACACCACAGCTCACGGCAATGCCAGATCCTTAACCCACTGAGCAAGGCCAGCAATCAAACCTGCATCCTTGTGGATACCAGTCAGATTCATTACCATTCAGCCACAATGGGAACTCCTCTCTGTCATTTTGATGTTAGCATTTACTGTCTTTTTCATTCTGGAGCTGAGATTTCCTGAGGTTTTGTTATGACAAGTGATTTTTAACTAAAACATGGACAACTGGGGTTCTGTGTTACGATACTCGATTTTAGCTGTGTTTTTTTTTTTTTTTCCTGACACTTCCCCAGCAGGAGAAGTCGGGAGGGAGTAGTATCACCTCACTGCTGCTAGGTGGCATAGAAATCCAGGTTCTCCATTTGGCTTTTGTGGAGGGGCTCCTCCTTCTTGCTGGGCAGGGGTAGGAATTCTGATTCCCCACCAGGCTCCCACTGTTTCCATCCCTGCTGGGAGGGGTAGGATATCTTTGGACCTTTTCCCCACATGACTTGCACTGATCTCACAGGAGTGCTAGTGTAGTGGCCTTATTTCTGCTGGGCATGGTGGAAGTCCTGCTTCTCCAGTCAGCCTCCTCCGGACACCACCCCGTGGGGAATGAGAAGGGGGTCTCATTACTCTCGGGTGTGGGGTGAAGTCCAGGCCTCCCAGTTGACCCCTGCGAGTATGGGTAGGGATAGGGTTACAATTTTTACTATGGTGCGTGGCTAGATTAGGGCAGTTGTTATCTAAAAGTTTCTTTCAGAAAGGCTGCCGTTTTCCTGGTGCTCTGGCTACAGTATGCAGGTTTATTTCAGGGCATCTCTCTTTTTTTTTTTAAATCTGTACCCATTGGTGTTTCTGGGTCACTGACTCCAAGTCTAGAATATGTGGGGTAAAAATAAAACTAAGGGAACTCACCACTGTGTTCTTCCTTGGATCCCAAGGTCCCTACATAGTCTGCTTTTTCCTCTACATTTCAGTCTTCTATGTTTGTTTTATATATAATATTCAGAGTTTTAAATACTTAGTAGGACAAACAGGGAAAAGTACATTTATTCTATCTTCCTGGAAGCAAAAATCCTTGGAGGAAAATGGATTCCTTAAGTAGAGAATGCTTTTTAAAAATCCTTTCTATAGGGTAAAAAGAAAAATATTAAAGAAGGGGAAAAGAAACTGTAAAGGGAAATAAATGCCTTATTGGAGTGTACATGGAGTAATTTTATGTATGTTTGCCAGAATTTCAAGCAATTTCCATTTGATTATAAATGATTTTCAAAGGTGTATTGGCCCTTAGAGATCATCAGGTCTAACTCTTGATTCGATCAATGACCGAGAAACAGAGAGGGGAGGGACTAAACAGGCGGGAGAGGGAGTCTAAGGTAAACCAAAATGAGACTGAGGGTTTATGACTTGTAGTCAGTGTCATTTTCACTTATTAGGCCATTTCTTTCTCTTCTGAGGGAAGTAGAAAAGGCTAGACTAGAAGGTCTTCAAGGGACATCTCCAACTTCGGTCTTTGGTGGTTTTAATGACCGTCCTGGGCCTGGCTTCCCTGCTCCCTATCTCATCTTCTTCCTTTGCTATGCTAAGGCTATAACAAAACATGGGGTTTGGGATAGCATAGGGGAAAAAATCCACAAGTACAGAAAATATACTGAAGTTTATATTTGTGATGACTGCTTCCTGCTACATATTTAGGAAAACACTTCCCATACAATCCGTAGCTGTACAACTGTAAAGGCAGGGCTGTGACTTGTTTCTGGATTCGCTGTTTACAAGATCTTGTGGTGCTCGATGCAGGTGAGCAAGGTAAACTTTACTCAGGAGTCCTGCCTTTATGACTGATGGAGCAAAGAGACAACAGCAGCAGCTATGGTAAGAGGAAGCTTAACACAGTGGCATATTGCTGGAGTTTGAACGCTGCCCACTAGATGTATCTTTGGACAAACGATGTAACTCCTCTGAATCTCAGTATCTTCATCTATAAAATGAGGACATTAATAATACCTAAACCTCCTTAGTTCTTTTGAAGACTACAGGCAAGAGCTTAGAACAGTGCTATTAGCTGCTGTGACTTTGTTCCATCATTCGTTGGGGGCTTATTAAAAACAAAATACTAGATAGATACTTTGCATATATTATATTTAATCCTGTAACAAATGTCTATGGTATGGGACAGCATTATCTCCTAAAATTTTACAGATAAATTATTATTAAAATCATTTGAAGATGTAGTATAAATTAGTATTAATTAAAAAAGATAAATTATATTTAGAAACAACATTTGAAGCCAAAAAGTAGCAAAAACATTCCCTGGCACATTCAGAAACTATAATCAGTAAAGCTTCTAGTGTTACATTATTCCTGACTATTATTTTTACTTTTATAACTTAAAAACTTCTAAAGAGAAAAATAAAGCAACAGCCTGCTCACTCTATGGGAATATTGGGCCTGGTTTCCTTGGGATGGTTTTTGCAAAGTTCACACACAGAGCTTAATAAGCACACCCTGGATTCCTGTAAAGACTCCATATAAACTAGATAAAGAATTTCTTCTTATCCTCTTGCAGCTTGAGTGGAGAATAAGAAGGATAAGTGTTAAAATTAAAGCTCAATGAGGCTTTTCTGTCATGTGTAGTATCCCTCACTATTTTCATTTTATTTCTAGGTTAAAACTAACTTTTGGGAGAAAAATACAATAAATAGTTTCTTGCTTGATACTCATCCACTGTCTGAGATTATTCTCTCAACACTTTCTGATAAAAGAATAAACATATACATTGCAAAATGTGCTTACCGAGGCAGGATGGTTCCAACATATTCAGAAACAAATATTCAGATGAAATCTGTAGGTTCATCATTCGAAGGCACATTCTTACCATCAAGGACTTGATGTTCACAGGCCATGGTTTGAGTAATAAGTAGATAGGAATATAGAGAGCATATCGAAGCCAGCACAAAAGTGGAGTGGCGATCTTGCCGTTGGGTGACACAGACATTCGCTCAATTGTTGGAAAGAGCAGGAAAGAACGAATGATCTATAATAAAAAACACACTTTGATGAGAAGGTTTCTTAAGGGCTAAGTCACTGCTTTATCATTTCCTCTATACAGTATCAACAAATGACTGGGTTTTAGAACAGGGCTAACAATCTATTCAGACTGAGAAGCAGCACCATTCACTGCCTTCTCAGCCCACAACCAATATGGGTATGATTTACGGATGTACCTTAAATTGCTGGGGTTAATTTTCAGGGTGAGAAGAAAATCAGATTCCTAGATAATTTCTTGATTGTAACAGCAACTCATAATCATTGCTGAAAGCAGGAATGAATGTACCATTTTAGTAGTTATACTAATTTGATTGACTAATGATATCACAAGAGAATAAAGCTCCATAAAAGATTCTATTTCTAGTTAGAATTTCTTTTATTGATTATGTTTTTTTTTTTTTTTTTTTTTTTGGCTTTTTAGGGCTGCACTTGAGGCACATGGAGGTTCCCAGGCTAGCGGTCCAATTTAGAGCTACAGCTTCGGGCCTATACTACAGCAACATCAGATCCAAGTTGTGTCTGCGAACTACACCACAGCTCACAGCAATGCCGGATGCTCAACCCACTGAGTGAGGCCAGGGATCGAACGCACAACCTCATGGTTCCTAGTCGGAATCATTTCCGCTGCACCACGATGGGAACTCCAAGATAGCTCACTTTTGAAAAGTTCCTCTATTCCTTAATTTACCTGTCAAAGGTAATCTTCAACAGGTCCAAATATATTTTTAACAACTGATTCAACCTCAATAAAGTGCAGCAAAGAGACAACAGCAGCAGCTATGGTAAGAGGAAGCTTAACACAGTGGCATATTGCTGGAGTTTGAACGCTGCCCACTAGATGTATCTTTGGACAAACGATGTAACAAGGGAAGTTGGAAATTTCTACCCATGTGGGAAAATGTTCAAGGACAAAAATACCATTTCAACTCAATTCATCAGAATATCAATAAATAAATTTTAATAATACTCCAGAAGAAAATCACTAAAACATTTTAAATTTACCATTACTTGTCATATTAATATTTTAAAAATTAACATAGAAAAATAATTTCTATTGGAGATCTGAAAAGTCAAAATAGTTAGGAATAAATCATATTCCCCACAGGCCTTGTTTACTGTAGGGAGTGTACCTATGCCCAGATGAACATTAATCCCTAATCCCTTGTGACTCAGTTTATGGGAAGAAAAGGGCAAAGAAACCACGAGATCTACAGGATACTTCCACCCCTAAAACCCCGATTGGATAAAGATTGATATAGGTGATTGAGCAAGGCCAATGGGAGAAAACCACACCTTTCTGGACCCCATGTTGGTACCTCCCTATCTTTAAGGGATAAAAAACCCCTGTAGGACAATAGAGAGTGGGGGCTCTTCTCCCACTTCCCAGCAGCCCTGGGAGCTATTTGCTTTCCTGTAATAAAAACTTTGCTTGCTTAAAAAAAAAAGGGATAAACCATATTAAATAATAGGGTAATATAAATGTAACATACATGGAACAGATCACCAACGTTAACAGACTGTAGAACAGGATATGAGAATGTACACATAATTTTACCTTTTAAAAAAACTTTAAAAACATTAAGTATAACATATTTATAGAAAAGCATACAAAACATCAATGCTCAATTTAACAAACTGTTAAAATGTTCAATATAAAAAATAATTTATAAAATGAACAGATGTGTGGGTCAAGAAACAAAACACTGCCAACATGTCACCTTCCAATCATAACTACTTCCTCTGTTCACATCTTAGGTAAACTTTATCCTGACTTTCTTACTTTCCTTTGTATCAATATCTATCATTCCTTAACACTATAATCACTTCCTTATTTTGCTTTACACTGACACTTATCCTGTTATAAACTGAATTTCTCTCCCAAACTAGTATGACTTAAGTCCTAACTCCCAAGGTGACTGCATGTAGAGATAGGTAATTAAGGTTATCTGAAATCCTAAGAGTGGGGTCCTACAGGGCAGAATTTGTATCCTTATAATGACAGACACCAGAGAGCTTGCTCTCTTCCTAAAAGCACACAGAGAAGACGTCTGGTGAACACACAGGAAAAGATGGCCTCCTACAAGCCAGGAAGAAGTTTCACCAGAAACTGACTATGCTGGCATGCTGATCTTGGTCTTCCAGCCTCCAGAACCGTGAGAGAATAAGTACCAGTTGTTTAAGCCACCCAGTCTATGGAATTTTGTTATAGCAGTTTGAGCAGACCAATACCTGTCCCTTAATACCATAGTTAATTTATGTCTATTAATGAACTTTACATAAACGTGATCATGAAGTATGTTTTTGTATTTCACCTCCTTCATTCAACATTGTTTGTAACATCTATCCATGTCGATACATGTAGCAACAGCTCATTTTCTTTGCTATATGGTTTTCCACTGTAAGAACACTATTTATTTTACTGGCAGATATTTGGGTTGTTATTACAAATATGCTGCTACGAACATTTTTACAGGTCTCTTGTGCACATATGTATTTCTACTGACTATATCACCTCAAAGTAGAAATATGGGGTCCTGTGAAATGCACATGTGCAGCCTTAGTAGATAATTCCAAAGAATTTTCCAAAGTACTTCCACCAATTTACTCCCTTACCATCTACATGAGAGTTCATATTGTTTCATATCCTCACTATGAAGTCTGAATGGACAAGAAAAGTCAGCTAAGGAATCATTCTCCCTGGATACCACTTTCAATGTGAACTCAATGCATTTGAACACAAATAGGCAAGGAATGAGATCAGCTTTGGAACCCTGGGACTTTTTTGACATTTGGTCACCTTCTTCCCCTTCTAACATAACCTGGGGATACAGCATTCCCGACTCATCAGCGATGACAATGGTGTTGAGGACACAGGGGAAGCAGTGTGGTGCACTTGCATCAATTTGCTCCCTGACCCTCTTCATGAGGGTTCATATTGTTACATATCCTCACTACATTTGGTACTGGCTAATTTGTAATTGTAATTGTAATTGCAATTGACTAACCTGGTGTTTAGAGATATTTCACTGTGGCTCTAATTTACCTTTCTCTGATGCTGAATAAGGTTGAAAAATTTTTATGTTTTTTGGACATTTTCCACAAACTCTGAAGTGCTTAAGTCTCTTGCACATTTTTCTATTAGACATTTTTCCTTATTAATTTGCAGAAGTTGTTTTTTTCTTCTAGATACCAGTTCTTTGTCATGCTGCAGTCCTTGGCTTGTCCATTCACCCCTTATTCTTTTTTTTTTTTCTTAATTGAGATAAGTTCTTAAGTGTGATGCAGTTGAACTTCACAGTCTTTTCTTTTACAGTAATTGTTCTTTGTCCCTGTTTCAGAAATGCCTCTACAGCCTTAAATCATGAAGATATTATTTTTTCATTCAAAATGCTTTTTTAGAAATTAGATAATGCTACCTCTTATCTTTTCTACCACGTGGATTTAAGCCCTGGGCTATGTTTAACTTCAGTTATGAGTCTGTTCCTTTGATTTCAGGCATCAGTGATTTGCCATTTCCCTTATGTATTTACATTCCTTCTTCTGGATGAACTTAACGCATTCTTCCCGGTAGGACGTGATAGTAAAAGAGAGACAGCAGCCCATTTGACTTTGAGCCATTTTAACAGAAAGGCAAAGATGAAGTAGCAGCATACTCACTGTATGTGGAATACGAGAAGGGGAGACCTGTTCAAGAGCCCTGCAAATGTTGGAAAGCTATCAGGTTCTTTACTTAAGCTTCCTGATACTGAAGATAGGATAAGTCATGATGCTGTGCTCCGTACTCTGCTTCCCTGTGTCCTCAACACCGTTGTCATCACTGATGAATCAGGAATGCTGTATCCCCAGGTTATGTTAGAAGGGGAAGAAGAAGATGACCAAATGTCAGAAAAGTCCCAAGGGTTCCGAAGCTGATTTCATTCCTTGTCTATTTGTGTTCAAATGCGTTGAGGTCACATTGAAAGCGGTATCCAGGGAGAATGATTCCCTTGACTGACTTTTCTTATCCAGTCAGACTTCATAGAGATCCCATAACCTTTGTGTGAATCTTTATATATAACCTTTATGTAAACACATTGTAATATAGGTAGCTGGCTCCGATTGGAGGATTCTGGATCATCTATAACATTCTAGAGGCCATTCTAGTGATCTGCACCCTAAGTGCCCATGAATGCCCCATAAAGCCTTTATTAAGTACAATCCATCTAGCATCTCTTCTTCTTTGTATCTGAGAAGATGCCAAGATGGCAGAAACTTCCACATTTTGTCTGAAAACTGGCATTCATTTGCATAGCACATTATGAGCATTTTGCAATGTGTTGTTACCAATCCAGCATTTTAAAAATCACCTGAAAAGGCTGTGGCTCCTTGCTCCCAAAGAACGTCTTTTACTCACCATCAAGGCCACAGGGAACAGTACGTTCTTACTTATGTGACAGAGGAGATCCAGTAGAGGTCAAATTATTGTGACCAAACATGAAACAACTAAAACATCTCAGATATTGTTGACAGAAAAGGAAAACTCTGTAGGAAATGGCTGAGCACTTAGCTGATAGATATGACCAAGGAAAAACAAGAAGAGCACGATTAGAAAGAAGAGTCCTCCAAAGTTTTCACCCCCCAATCCCTGTTCTCTATTAGTGAGCAAGACGTGAAGGCAGACTGATAGGCATTACCTGAGCAAATATAACAGTAGGTCAGTGCCAAAAAACCGGTTACTATGAAAAAGGGCTGTTGACAGTGGAATATGCCCTTTAGACTGGGAAAAATTAAAAAATCTAACAATACCAAGTACTGACAATGTGGCTCAATAAGAGCTCTTAAACGATATGGCATTAATTATTAGCATTTTCTCTGTTTTTGTAAGTACAATCACTTTAGTGGGTGTCTGGAACTCACAAAGAAAGTAAATTTAATCATATTATCGAAGGTTGGCAGTTTAATTCAGGGCTCTGGCATTTCACTTGGATACCAAAGAGCAGGCTTTAAGAGCCTGAGAGGGAGAAAAGCCACTGGAGTGGTGCTACAGTTAACCACTGATTTTATACTTTCAAAAGCACATTTCTTCCTCTATCTTTTGTGTAATTCTTTTTTTTTAAATGGCAGCACCCACAGCACATGGAAGTTCCCAGGCCATGGATTAAACCCGAGCCACAGCTGTGACCTACACCACAGCAGTGGCAATGCCAGATTCTTTAACTCACTGTGCCAGGCTGGGGATCCTTTAACTCACTGTGCCAGGCCGTGCCTCCGCAGTGACCTTAGCTGCTGCAGTTAGATTCTTAACCCACTGTGCCATAGCTGGAACTCCCTTGGGTAATTCTAATATCATGAGTCCTTTAACTCCTGTAAGTGCCACCAATGTTCTGTTGGATTTAAGGCCTCAGGGGCAAACGGGGGTGGATGTCTGCAAAGTGGTCTTGGGTGGGAGTGAGGTAGGGTTTCTCAGGGCCCAGCTGAAGGGCTAAGAAGGAGCTACCTTCCCCATTACACAGGAAGAATTCTCCCTCCAGCCTGAAGAGCAGGTCTTGTTAGCAGCCACAGTGGCAGCAAGGACAACGATGAAGAAACCGACTTCTCAGCTTCAGCTGGGCTCTCGTTCGTCAGCCCCACCTGGAGCTACAGGAACACGATCCGGTAAGGAAGCCAGGTCGGCCACAGTTCACGGTCACTGCAGGCTCCCTGGCAGCCAGTATTCTTCAGTAATATCCCTAAAAGCTCTATGGCCTGGTCTTTCACATTTAGGTTCATAATCTACCTGAAACTGATTTTTATGCGTGGTGTGAAATATAGGTCTAATTTATTTTTTTTCCATATGGAAACTCAATTGCAAAGGCCGTCCTTTCCGTGCTTCTCTGCAGTGACACTTCTGTTGCAAATCCTGTGTGTGTACATGTGACCAGGTCCTTTCCAGGGCTCTCTAATCTGTTCTACTGGCCTACTTTTCCAACTCTGTGCCAAGAGCACAATGTCTTACTTACTAAAGCTTTATATTTTGATATTTGGTAGAGTAAGTTAAACCCCATCTTCTTGTTCTTCAAAAATGCCTCGAGTATTTTCGGCTCTCTGCATTTCCACAAACGTTTTGGAATTGACTATTCAAGTTCCACAGATATCTTGTTGAGATATTGATTAGAATCGTATGAAATTTATAAATTAATTTGAGGAGAGGAAATACCTTTACAACACTGAGGTTTCCAACTCATGAATGTGAGATAGTTTTCCCTTTATTATAAATCTTTAGTGTTTCTAAAAATGTTTTATAGATTTTTACATGTAGTCATCTTGCATAATTTTGTCAGATTAGGTACTTCTTATTTTTAATGCTATTGTAAATAGGATACTTTAAAATTTTCATTTTCTTTATTTATTTTGGCTGTGCCCGCAGCACGTGGAAGTTCCTAGGCCAGGGATCGAGCCTGCACTACAACAGCAAACCCAAGTTACTACAGTGACAATACTGGATCTTTAACCCACTGAGCCACAATAAATTTTATTTTATTTTATAAATAGAATTTTTTATAAAGAATTTTATTTTATAAATGCTCATTGCTTATATATATTCAATATGTATTATATCTGCATATTGATTTTGTGTCCAGCAAACTTACTGTCTTTTATCAGTTCTAATAACTTGTCTGTATATTCTTTTGGATTTTCTAAATACGGACTCGTATCATCTGCAATTAATGACAGTCTTGTTTCTTCCTATCAAATCCTTATGTCCTTTCTTTTTCTTACCCTACTGAATTGGCCAAAACCTTAATACAACAGTGAATAGAAATAATTATTGCTCCTGAACCCAAAGGAGAAATTTCAAAATAAAGCATGATGACTACTGAAGGTTTTTTAGAAATATACTTAGATTGACAAAATTTCCTCTATTCCTAGTTTTCTAACTGGTTTTGAAGATCATATGCATGCTGACTTTATTTAATTTTTTTGGACGCTGACTTCTGTCAAATACTTTCTCTATACCTATTGAGACAATCATAAGATTTTTCTTCTTTTGTTTTTTAATGTGGTAAGCTATCAGTTGATTTTCTAACATGAAACTAACTTTCCATTCTTGGGATAGACCCACCTTGGTCATGATACATACTTCTCATATGTTACTCTATTTGGTTTCCTAATATTTTGTGTAGGACCTTTGCATGTTGATGATTAAGCCTGGCCTAAAACTTACTTTTCTTATATTATTTTTTCTAGGTTTGCATAGAAGAGTTTTTCTAGTTTGAGAAAACTAAGTTGGAGAACATGGTTTCCTTTCCATTACTTAGAGGATTTTGTAATATAATAGAATGATTTGTTCTCTGACGATTCGATAGAACTCACCAGTGAAGTCTAGAGTTTTATTTTCAGAAAGCTTTGACTATTGATTGATTCAATTTCTTTAAAGGCTTAGGAACATTCAGGCTTTCTATTTCTTCTTTAGAATCTGTTTTTTTTTTTTTGTCTTTTTGTCTTTTTAGGGCCACACCCACAGCATATGGAGGTTCCCATGCTAGGGGTCCAATGGGAGCTGAGGCCTCTGGCCTACGCTGCAGCCACAGCAACACAGAATCCGAGCCGTGTCTGTGACCTACACCACAGTTCATGGCAACACCAGATCCTTAACCCACTGAGCAAGGTCAGGGATTGAACCCGTGTCCTCACGGATGCTAGTTGGGTTCACTAAGCGCTGAGCCATGATGGGAATTCCCAGAATCTGTTTCGATGTTATCTTTATTCTAGAAATTTACCCATTTCATTTAAACTTCCAAATTTATTGGCATTAAGTTATTTATAATATCCTGCTGTTATACTTCAATCTCTGGACAACCAGCAGTGATAGCACCTCTTTTATTCCTGATACTATTAATACTTGATAGAGTAAACCTCTTACAATTATGAAGGCACTCTCTTCATTTCTCGTAACGTTTTTCCTATGGGGCTTATTTTGTTTAATATTAATATAGCTACACTAACTTTCTTTGGTTAGAATTTGCAGGATATGCTTTTTCCTAGTCTTCTACTGTCTACCTTTCTAAAGCCTTATATTTAGAAGATATAGCTGGATTTCTATCTTTATCTAACCTGACAGTATTTGTCTTTTAATTAATATGACTAATATATTTGCTATATTTTCACTTTAAAAATGGCAGTATTTTGGAGTTAAATCTAAAATCTTATTTCGTGCTTTTTATTTTATGTATCCCATGACCTCATCTTCTTTCTTACCATCTTCTGCATGCAAAAGATATAAATAATAAAAATATAAGTGACAGTGAATACTAAATAAATAATTGAGTAAACGATAAAACAATGAATAAAACATGTTGGTTAGTAAGTCACAATAAATGATTAATAATTTAAAAATAGTTATATGACAATTTAAGGAATAACTATAAAAATGAAATTATAAATAAGTAATTGAGAGAGGTATTGTACTAGTAAGTCTCAAGGCCTGTGGAGGGGTAGGAAAGAATAAGACTAGGAATTGCTGGAAGTGGTGGTGTAGCTTTTTAACAGGGTATTTAGAGAAGGCTTCAGTGAAAGGTCACATCTGTATAAAGGCAGCTATGGAGTGAGCTGGAAGATATGTGGACAAAGAATTTTGCTGGGAGAGGGAAAAGCAAGTGCAAAGACCGTAAGATAGACTCAGTTTGGTGTGTTTGATTAAATGCAAGGAGAGCAGCACTGCCGGAGCACCGTGTGTGTGGGGAGGGCAGCACTGCCGGAAGACTGTGTGTGTGGGGAGGGCAGCACTGCCGGGGCGCCGTGCGTGTGGGGAGAGCAGCACTGCCGGAGCACTGTGTGTATGGGGACAGCAGCTCAGGCTATGACAACTGTGATCACAGGGGCAGTGGTGGGGACAGAGGATGGAGGGGCCAATACGACTTTGGTTTTCACTTTGAGTAACTGAAAAGCCTTTGAAGCGTTTTGAAAACGGGGTAACATGTTTGACTTCATCTAAATAGGATTACTATGGTCATTACATTGCCATTACTGTCCTAGAAATACTGTATCAAAAATAAAAGTTATAAATATCTGGAAGAAATGATTACCATCATTTTCGGCTCATGTTTAAACATTAAAAAACTCATGTATAAAAATACTAGCTAGATAAAAACATAAAAAGAAATGTATTAGATTTCCCTTATGGCTCAGCGGGTTAAGGATCTGGCATTGTCCACGCAGGGGCTCAGATCCTGGCTATGGCATGGGTTCTATCTCTGTCCTAGGAACTCCCACATGCCATCAGTGCGGCCATTAAAAAAAAAAAAAAGGAAATATACTGCATTTATCTACAGAAAATTTTAAAGTTCAAAAACACATTTGTTCTTTCATTTCAAAAGAGTTAGAATTCTCCAACTAAATTAATTTATTAATTCAATTCATTCAATTCCAATTAAAATAGTAAAAGACGATCCTTATTTTGAAATGTGACAAATTATGATAATGTTCATCTGGAAAATGAAATGCACTAAACCTACAAATTCTGAAAAAGAAGAGAAGGGAGATTAGCACTATTAACCATTGCACATATTAAGCTACAACAGTTAAAACGATATGATCAGAAAAGGATCTTACAACTCAGTGGAACAAAAGAAGAGTCTAGAAACAGACCTGAACATATGTGGGAATTAAGTTTATGATAAAGGTATCAGCAGAGGAAAAAAAAAAAAGAGCAGTTCAGTAAATGCAGCTGGGAAAACTAGAAAACAGAATTATTTAAAACAGCAAAACACTGGATTTCAAGTTTACTCACTTCAAAATAAGGGGCTTCTTTGTGTTTATTAAAATGTCCTCAAAGATTTAGAGAACAAAAATGATTAATACAGTTACTGTCATACTAAGAAATGTACCATACGGATTCCATACTAGTTATGTAACCCACAGTACATAAGGAACTTCAGAATGATCAAATCAGCTGGCAGAAAGAGGAAGCAATCCATTACTTTGTATAAACGATCCATTACTGTGACCCGTGTTAAACAAAACTGCATGCAAGAGAAGCTCTAAAAACACACGAGTAACTACAGGGTTACATTTGGTTGATCTATATCAATAACAAATTGAGAATTAAAGTGCACTCTGATATCATGGGAATGTACCGAAACAATAAGGAAGTTCTAATATATACTCTGAATGCATCATTGCCTCTCAAAAATATAGAAAGACCAAAGATTGTTTATCACAACTAATACTTAGTTGAGACTGGTTTTCCTCTCTTGCCTTTGGAGAGCAACGGTTATTACCTGTTGGGTGAAACATACTTTTCCTAGATGTCATAATGATAATTTCAATGAAGTGTATAGTCAAAATTTGATAGGATAAGGCACAGTCATAAAAATTTTCCTTTATTCATATAGAAACCTATTGGCAAAAAAAATCAGTGAGGTCAGGGAAGTATACTCAATTTTATAACACAGCTGTGCAGAGTGGGTTTCTAAATCTGTGTACACGACAAAACATTTTCTTATGTTACTGTCTCATTAAATAAAGAAAGAACTTCTAGGCTGGCCAATTCATTCTACTCTAAGGAAACATTTTCATATATCTCACATTCTCATTTGAAATCTAACAGAGTCAACTTTTGATAATGAAGCACAACTGTGTTTCCTTGAATAGTTTAGGAAAGTAAATATACACTTTGGGACTTTTATACAGGGTATGTTTGGGGGCTTAGAGACAGTGTTCTGATGTTTATTTTTCCTGAATTTATTATTATTATTAGTCATTTTCCAGAAAGGAAGGAAACATTTTGAAATATAGCTATATGGTAAGGAGTATGATATTCAGGTGTGGTTTGTGTGCAATCTGTTTCATTAAATAGGCATTTTTTTTTAAAGAGTAAAATCTAAAAAAATATTCAACACACTTACACTGTTCAGATAGCTTATTACAGATTCAACCATTTTTCTGGGGTGCAGCAATGGTGCCTACATGTTATGACTAAATGAAGCCATGATAAACAGTACTTCAGTATCTTTGAAAGAACTGCATCGCTGCTGCTTTCCCTATTTTCTTATCAGTTGAGCCCACCTGCTGCAGTAATGGCAGGGTACTTCCCCATTGTACAAGTTGAAAACAAGAAAACGTAGCACAGTTTTTCTTTTTATATGACTGCCAACATTGTTAAGACATGTTAGAGAACATGCAACATAAACCAGGCAGCCTTCAAAGATAAAGTTGCTAGTAGTCAAAGCACAGACATAGTAGGAATAATCCTAGTTTAGTTTATCTCTTCTCCAAAGGTTGTTTTCCTCTCCTTCGGATAAGATTCAGCTTACTTAATCATATGAATGCAGTTTACAAACTGCAAATTCCATTCTATTTTAATGATTAAGAGCTTGCTTTTTGAGACCTTATATTCTGCCTTAACAATTTCATGTATCAGTGAGATAGGAATATGCCCCATAGTAGGGAAGTGTTTAGAATAAGAGCAGTAACGATAGCTTACTATCTTCCAGGAACTATGCTAATATACTTTATATATATTATTTCATTTAATATGCATAACAACCTTATTAAGTTTCTTCATTCCACTGATGAGAAAACTGAGGTTTAGTTACAAAGTGACAAAGATGATGTATGGATCCAAGCAGGGTGAATTCAGAAGCCATGTCATTAACTATTAATCATACCATATACTTGCAGACAAAGTAATTTCTTAGAAATCACTATTGTTTGGGAGTTCCCATCGTGGCGCAGCAGAAACAAATCCAACTAGGAACCATGAGGTTGTGGGTTTGATTCCTGGCCTCACTCAGTGGGTTACGGATCTGGCGTTGCTGTGAGCTGTGGTGCAGGTCGCAGATATGGCTTGGATCTGGCACTGCTGTGGCTGTGGTGCAGGCCAGCAGCTGTAGCTCCGATTAGACCCCTAGCCTGGGAACCTCCATATGCCATGGGTATGGGCCTAAAAAGCAAAAAAAAAAAAAAAAAAGGAAATTATTATGGTTTGGAGACATAATTCCCCTATGGTTGAAACAATCACTGCTATTATTGTTAGAGATAGGCCAATATTTATAAGTGTTTCGAATCATTCAGCTTTAGATCATTTAGCTTTATCATAAGAAGTAAAGCATGACAGCCTTCAACTATTGGTTACTGAAAAAGAAATTATGCCATTTCAATATGTTTTGCTTAAGATAGATGGCATTCATGAAGCTGACCACTTTTACCATCTTCCATTAATGTGAATTATACTCAGATTTTCTGGGGTAGAAATTTTTCTACGTTTTAATTATCTGAACATAAAAATAAGAGCCGTTTCACACACTTAATTTACATGTCAAGGTTGCTAATCACAAGGAAAGATGCTTGCACATTTGCAGAGATATTAAATAATTTATGATTATACTTAACATTTGAAACAGCTTCAAAATCTTCCTGTAACCCATTCTTCTCAAGCTTTCGTCATTTTATACACTTGACATTTATTTTATTTTGAATGCGAAATGCTATTTGCTTCAGCCTAAAATCTCTTGGAATCCACTTCCTTCTTTTGGATTCAGAATCACTAAGAACTCAGACAGAATGATGCTCTCAGGCCCCCCGCAGATGCTTCTTTACAAACTGCTCTGGAGTACAGCAGTCTGTCATAGAGCACCTCTGAATAAGAGCTGGGCAGCAGCTGGGCAGTGTTTTCTAGGTAGCCTCAGAGTTTGGTGAATGGTGAGAAGAGCAAACCCATCCCCAGGTCTACAGCTCCAACATTCTCACACAGCTACTATGGCCTTTGGCACATCACCTTTCTCTTGGTTAGTAATGGCAAAGCTACATAGAATCTGAAAGGATTTGACCAAAAAGTTGCTTTTTGGCAATTCCCTAAACTTGGAGCTGGGATACTCTATGTGGCAGGAAGCAAAAACCCCCAATTACTTGACATGGATTTGGGACTTTTCTAAGTTAGAAACTCCAGGCTTTTAAAGCTTAAGCCACTTGAAAGAGTCAACCCTCTGGGTTTATTGACTAATACACTGTTACCTCCAATGATAGACCAGATACTGTGGCGAGTGCTGGAGACCAAATGGTGAACTAGACAAAGAGTCTCTGCTTTTAGAGACTTAAAGTCGAATAGGAGAAATATTTATGGTAACACACCTTAGACCTCACGCTATGGGAAATAAAGAGTACAACAGAAACATAAAAAATGGGCACTAGAAATCTCATATTCATTATGGCCTAGAAACCTTTGAAAAGGGCCATGGAAAGAGAAATTGTTTGACATTCGCTGAATACCTACCTAAGCAGAGTAATGACGGAGCTCAGGGTTATCCAGGGAAACTTTGCTGAAAGACACCGCGAAACATGTACACTTTAGTTCCATACACTAAAACAGCACTTTTAGAGCTGAATGAAGAGGAGGAAAAGGTATCCACCACAGGTTTTTAGACCAGGAAGAGCGGTACAGTGGCAGGGCCCACGGCAGAGGCACACCACTGGGTGCAGGCTAAAGCACTGGGCCACAAGGGGTTTCTGCCATAGAAGCTAGGACAGTAAACACGCCTAGCTTCCCAGAAGTCAAAGGCACAACGTATGGCAAAATATGTCCCATTTTATCTGGCAGAAGGCAATTCCAACAGTTAGGGAAGCCAAGACCTCTTGGGATACAGATTAAAACTTGAGAAAATAAGCAGTTAACTCAATATCAAGAGGTTAGGCCCAGATAACTGAAGGAGGTCTGTAAACCTCAGTACCAGCTTTGATAATGAAATTGGTAAGAATCTGTCCTCCTTTCAATTCAGGAAAAAATAAGGCTATATCAAGGATGTATGTATCTTAACACATCTTTTCCCTCACAGGTCTCTGAGAGAGGTGCTCCTGCACCCACTCTCACCCAGACACACCAGCTTCCCGAGGCTTCCACCGCCTCACTGGGCTTCAGAGGCCGCACTTCCATGGAGCTCAGAGAGGGGCCACGTGCCTCTGGGATGGGAAGGCCCTTACCCACCCTTACAGGATTGGCATGCATTCCTGAGAGTCTTTAAACATCTCTGCCAACTAACCCTTAACAGTGCATTTGACATATAAATATGATAGTTCACTAATTTATTAATTAAAAATGCCCCATGGTATCTCAAAACGCTATATGATGAAAACTGGAGTTAGCTACTCTGTCGCTAGTTCAAATTTTAGTCATCAACTTAAAAAAAAAAAAACCCATTCACTTGAAAAGATTTTTAGGGGTAAAGGACCATGATATATTTAACTTTCAAATAGTTCAGAAAGAACTATATATATGTATACACACACACTTGCTTTTCTTATACCCCACATATTACATATATATATAACATATGTATAGAGAGATAGAGGCAGAGAGAGAGAGAGAGACAGAGAGAGAGACAGAGAGAGACAGAGAGAGGAAAATAGTAGAAGGCAGAAGAGGGAGATCAAATAACAAAGCAAATGAAGTAAAATATTAACAACAGGAAAGCAGGTTAAAGTATATGGTGTTCTATGTACATTCTTGCAACTCTTCTGTAAGCTGGAAATTATTTTCACATAAAGGGTTATGAAATACAGTCCACCACTGCCCTCTATCCCCCAGCTGTGGCACTTCTAATCTCCTTATCTTGCTCTACTCTTTTTTATCAAGGCAGTCTCACCTTTGACCACATTAATGTATGTGTTTATTACCATCTCCCCTTAGCAGACTATGAACTCTGAGAGGGCAGGGCCTCTTTCCTGCTTTGTTCACGAGTACCTTCAAATCCATTCCAGGGGCTAAGTGACAGTGCAAAGACATTGCAGACTGAATGAATGAAATCCAGGCTGAGGGGCTGTACCCAGGTCAAGTGCCTCATCCAATACACTCCTCTTCCCCATGCCCAGCTCAGGACTGGAGGTTAACTCTGTACCAAGGTTAAAGGAGAGAGCTTTCCGGGCTAGAGAAAGGCAGGGGAAAAGGGTCATCATGGAAACGGGGATTAAGTGAGAGCCCAACACTGAATGCTGACACTCTCACATGCAAACACCGGCCTCTTGTGCTTTTTCCTGATGATGCTACCCTCAAGCAGGCGATCTGAAGATTTTACAGGGAGAAACTGAATCGCTCTAGAGAAAGAATACACTGATGGTGACACTGGGAAATATAACTACCACCGAAAAAAAGAAAAAAAAAAGAAATAAGTCAGGACCTCTGTCCCATCATCCAGCAGTGAAGCTGCCTAGCTGACAAGCGCCCCCGCCACCACCCCCTGCAACAAGACCTCCTAGGATTTCCAGTGCTTCATTCCTAAATATGAATAGATAACAAAGGAATGTCAGACATTTGAGAAAGCATCAAATACAGCAGACAGGTCAACATAAGCAAAACGTGAAAAATGGAATTCAGAATGAACAGAGAAAATGCAAGAGTATAGCAAAACTCAAAAAATTTGCTTTCCTCAGAGAGAGAGAGAGAGAATCATGAGATAAAAAGGATTCTAGGAGTTCCCATCGTGGCTCAGCGGAAATCAATTTGACCGGCACTCATGAGGATGCAGATTTGATCCCTGGCCTCGCTCAGTGGGTTAAGGAGCCAGCATTATTGCTGTGAGCTGTGGTGTAGGTGGCAGATGCGGCTTGGATCTGGTGTTGCTGTGGCTGTAGCATAGGCCAGCAGCTACAGCTCCCATTGGACCCCTAGCCTGGCAACCTCCATATGCTGTGGGTGTGGTCCTGAAAAAAAAAAAGGATTCTACAAGAAGGGAACGAGGAACAAAGAATTATCTTAGCAATTACTTGAAGACTGAAATTGAAATTTAATTAGGGACTTCCTTTCTGGCACAGTGGGTTAAGGATCCAGCCTTGTCACTGCAGTGGTTCGGGTTGATGCCATAGTGCGGGTTTAACCCCTGGCCTGGGAACTTCAAGGTACCCCGGGTGCAGCAAAAAAACAAAAACAAAAAAAAAAAACTTTAGATGAATTCCCAGATAAGACAGGGGAAAAAAAAATCCCATATTTCTCATCATATAGAACTTTAAAAGACAAAGATAAATGAACAAAGGAAATTGAAATAAATCAAGAGACTCTTTTCTGGAACATATGAATAATCAGAAAACAAGCACAAAAAAATATGAGAAAAGTTTTCAGTACCTAAGGGTGCCAGTTTCCAGATTAAAAAGGATAAACAGTCCAAGGACTATCATCACAAAATATAATAATGGGGATAAAGTGAAGATTCCAAAACTGTCCAGAGAAAAAAACAAGTCACATAAAGAACAAAAAACTCAAAGCAGCATATTTCTCAAGGCAAAGCTTGAGCTGGAAGCCAGGCAACAGAAGTGATGGTGGCCAGGGGGAGTGAGGATGGCAGGCTGCACTACTGCAGAAGAATCTGCCTGCCAAGAACAATTAGAAAAACTGGAAAAAGGATATTTTTTAAGTGCCTTTGAAAGCATCAACGGCCGAGGAGATTTGAAAGGCCAAAATTCTAGAGAAGAAGGAAACTCAGAGAAGTGTGCTGAAACAGCTCTTCTTGGTTATTTACTAATTTGCAAGCAATGGCTAAAAGGCCAAGAGGCTGAACAGTTTCTGGATTATCTTCTGTGGCTCAGGGGTCAAAACTTGGGCACTTGGTGCCCAGTAAAGAGAAGGCACCCTGGGCTTTTAGTGGGAACTACTAAACAGCTACCCCTTAGAAGCAGTGAACTGTAAACAGACCAGGCCTCCCAGACATCTTTGTTTCAGACCAGTTTCTCATGACATTAAAAGGATCGATCCTTACTATAAGTGCTAGTCAAAAGCAAAAGTAAATCTTCTCTGGAGGAAGACAAAGCCTTATACTGTCTTAACAATTTTCCATATGTAATGTCAGGTATTCAATTAAAAAAGAACCTTATCAAGCAGTGATGGTTTATTTTCTGTGTCAATGTGACTGGGCCACTGGGTTAAGAGATACTTGGTCAAACATTGTTCTGGGTGCCTGAGAGGGTGTTTTTGATGAAATTGACATTTGAATCAGTAGATTTGGCAAAGCAGATCGCCTTCTATAAGGCAGGGGGCTTCATCTAATCAGCTGAAGGTCTGAATAAAACCGAAAGGTTGAGTAAGAGAGAATTCCTTCTGCTGACTGCCTTTGAGCTAGGACTTTGGTTTTTTTCCCTGTATTTGAAGTCCAAACGAAACACTGGCTTTTCCTGGATTTTGAGCTGGCCCACTTTCAGACTAGAATCACACCATCAGCTCTCTTGGGCTTCCAGTTTACCGACTACAGATCTTGGGAGTTGTCAGCCTCCATAATCGTGTTGGCCAATTCTTTATGTTAAGCTCTTTCTTTCTATCTATACACACATCTCACTGGTTCTGTTTCTCTGGAGAACTCTTACTAATACATAAACATACTGAGGGACAAGGCAACGTGACCAAAAACAAAGAAGGAAAAAAGCAGAAAAGAAATATAACTACAAAAGACTCAGGCACTGGAATTATCAGATATGATTTTCATTTTTTTTAATTTAAACATCATCTCTGCATTTTTATTTTTTAAGAATAAGAGTAATTTACTTTAAAAATTGTTGATAGTGTAGACTTTTAGGAAATGGTAACTATACAAATAATAAAATTGAAATTCTGTATGCAAAAAATAGAATAAATGAAAGTGAGAACTCAACAGATGGGTTTAAAAGGAAATTATACATAGCTGAAGTGAGGGTTAGTGAACTGGAAAATAAGATTGAAGCAGAGAGGAAAAAAAAGAGTTTCTCTGTGTAACTTACATGTCAATTAAAAAAAGAAAAGCTCAAAAATCTAATAGGGAGAATGAAATAAATATGCAATGCCTATAATACAAGGCGGGATATATAAGAATTTTGAGAAAAAGGGTTACAAAGGAAGGGCGGTAAAAATGGGAAGAATCGGGAAAGTTCACAAAAGAAGTTTGCATTGAGATGATCTAAAAGGGTGGAGAGAAGCCATCTGCTAGGTGGTAGTAGGAGAAACAGAAAGGAAGCAGACAATAGGAAATAATAATAGTTAGGAGGGAGCACTAGGCATGTACAAGGTAGGTGCAGAGACTACGACCGAGAGGGACAATTGAGGCCATCTTCCTCAGGGGACCTTGAGGAGAACTCCCCTGGGGCACCCAGACAATCAGAACTGTCCCCAAGATTTCATGAAATTACTTCTGAATCAGTGTCAATCAATATTCGTGTAATATTACTGAAGCCCTAGAACCTTCCTCCTCTGCAGCAGACACAAGAAGCTCTTCAGCATTTTTCTGAGGGTAGTAGGTTATAAAAGAGGAAAAGGTCGAATCTCTAACACTCAGTTTGGCTTACTACAGAAGCTCTGTACTGGTGAGGAGATAAAAATTGTTTGTTGAAAGGCAGTTTCTAGACTGTCTACAGACTTCATTCATGCATGTTTCCCCTGGTCTCTGTGTCACTGATACTGGGAAATTACTCATTGTCTTGTTCCCCAGGAACAGGCTGTCAGAAATGATGCTGGCTCCCATCTTTATCCATTTGTTAATATACCTCCCTGATACCTGATAATCTGGCTGCTTCCCAACCAAATACAATTGGTCTGAACTGGCTTGGAATACAAGATCTCAAAGCAACCACATTTTATTCTAGTGAAGCATCTTTCATTTAGTGCCTGCTAGGCTTTTTCCACTTCAGGGAATTTTTTGTGGCCTACATTGCATATTGTTCACAGATTTTCCAAACAAGCAAGAAAGGATGGTAAAATAGCCTCTTGCACACAGAGGAACCATATTAAAGAGTCTTTTCCTTCCTTTAAGAGCACATTCATAGTTTTGATCTCCAAAAACTGAAAGACCTGAAAAGAATCTTCTGGCTGGAATAAACAAGAGCCACAAGAAAACAACTTCACAGAATTTTGCTCATCTGTTTCTACTTTTTCTATGTTATCTCTTCTTTCACTGCTATCCACTGAGGCTCTAAGAATCTGCTCTTCTGTGAGCATCCAGTTCACTGGCATAACAAGGTCTAAATGCAGCAAGAAGGCACAAGCTATATTTTTCAGACTTGTATCCTTCCCGTTGCTATTGAATTCATAAAGACAATGTCTCTGCCTCAGCATGGGCCACTCACTCACTCATACCCTAGAGACTCTTAAAGTCCTAGCCACCATGAACCTCAAGCTCTGATGAGATTTGAATAAGGTCTGCTTCACCCCAGCAGTAGGATGAAGGATGATGCTCATCCCAACCTGTGATTTTGTTCTCACATCCAAGTAACAGCTATGAGGCAGGCCAGCAACATACATACCTATCAATAACCCAAATTATTTTGTGGGGGGGGGGCGGCGGAAAGGCAGGGTTTATTAAAAAAAATTGCAGGGATGGGCAAAAACCTAGGTAATTGAGTAGAGTAGGAAGAATTAAAAAGCTAGGTTGGCTGCTATTGCCAAGGATACAGCTACAGACTTAGTGCTGCTAGTCTCAAGGGTGGGGTTTCCTGCAGAGAAACCATGAAGCTGACCTTACCTTTAACCTTCCCCTTGTATTTGTTATCTCTTGCTGTGTTAACAAATCATCAAAAACTCTCTCCTGAACCCAATTTCTGTTATTAAGCCATAAAATCAAATTGCTTTTTGAATAAAGAAAATGCGTAACAATTAAATGATTATAATAGTGAAAAAAAAATGCCATGAGAGGAAACTTAAGAACAAAAAATTAGTAGAAAAAAAAAATCACTCCAAAACCCACCAAACAGAACCATTACATTCATATGAGAAATTTTAAATATACGTTTTTTTTTGACATATAGCCATATTCTCTATCCTCTTTATATTTTAACATGCCTAATATTATATAATTAACTTTCATGTATTACAGTGTCTTTTGAAAACATAATTTTATTTTTTTTCTTGCTTTTTTTTTGAAAACATAATTTTAATTAACTAATTTTTTTCTCTATGCAGCTGCACCTGTAGCACATGGAAGTTCCCAGGATAGGGGTCGAATCAGAGCTGCAGCTGCTGGCCTACATCATGGCCACAGCAACACTGGATCTGAGTTGCATCTCCAATCTATGTTGCAGCTTGCAGCAACACTAGATCCTTAATCCACTGAGTGAGGCCAGGGATCAAACCCCCATCCTCATGGATGCTAGTCAGGTTCTTAACCTGCTGAGCCACAAGGGGAACTTCTAAAAACATACTTTTAATAGTTGCACATTCCATGCATAAACTTTCCTTTAAATTTGGACATTAGGATGTTTCCAATATTTTGATACAACAAATAATATTTTTTGTACATGACTGTGTTCTCTATTTTTGAGATTATTTTCTTTTTTTATTGAAGTGTAGTACTTTCTGGTATATAGCAAAGTGATTCAGGTATATATACGCACACATACATACACATACACACACACACATATATACATATATTCTCTTTCAGATTCTTTCCCATTATAGGTTATTATTTTCATTACATTCCAAAGAAAATAATTAGTAGGTTCAAAGGTAATAAACAATTTTTTTCTTTTCTGTTTAGGGCACACCTTTGGCATATGGAGGTTCCTAGGCTAGGGTTCAAATTGGAGTTACAGCTGCTGGCTTAACGCCACAGCCACAGCAACAGAGGATCCAAGCCGCATCTGTAACCTATACCACAGCTCATGGCAACACTGGATCCTTAACCCACTGAGCAGGGCCGGGGATTGAACCCTCATCCTCATGGATCCTAGTTGGGTCTGTTAATCGCTGAGCCATGAAAGGAACTCCCAGGTATAAACAATTTTTATAGGAATTTTCTTTTTCTGGTAATACATGATCATTGTAAAAAAACCAGAGTGTAGTATTTCCACCTCCAGCACATCCTTACCCTTAAGCCCCAAAGGTAACCACCTTAAGCCACCTGGGATTTAACTGTTCAGACCTTCCAAAAATGCATACAGAAGTATTCATATACAACACCGAGTTTCTTCTTTAAAATACTGCAATAGTAGCAACACATTTTGGTAACTGCTGAGGTACATTCATCGAACATTAAGTACTACTACAGTCAATAAGGCAGACATTATTAGGTACTACCATATACTAGTTTATTAAGCACTGTGTCACATATTGTGCTAAGTACATATTTTTTGATAGATTTTATTATCTAGCTCTTCTTCAGTGAGTTATTTGTTTATATCCCTTGTACCTTTATCTGAGAAGCTACTGTTCTTTTCATTGATGTCTACAAATTCTTTATCATAAGAAATTAACCTTTTAGCCTAGTGGCTAAGAACTTGGACTTTGGAGTCAAACAAATGTGGGTTCAAATCCTAGCACAGCCCATTATTAGCTGTTTCAAACCCTGAAAAGTTACTTTGGTCCCTTTAAAGTCTCACTTCCTCATATATAAAATGGAAAGAGAATAGTCCCCTTTATGAGTTGCTGAAAGACTCAGGAAACAAGAAAAATCTCAAATAAACAATCTAAACTTATACCTAAAGCAACTAGAGAAAGAAGGAGAAACAAAACCCAAAGTTAGCAGACAGAAAGAAATCATAAAGCTCAGAGGAGAAATAAATGAAATAGAGATGAAGAAAGCAATAGAAAATATCAATGAAACTAAAAGCTGGTTCTTTAAAAAGATCAACAAAATTGACAAACCTTTAGCTAGACTCATCAAGGAAAAAAGGGAGAGGGATCAAATCAATAAAATAAGAAATGAAAAAGAAGTTACTGCTGATACCATGGTAATACAAAGGATCATAAGAGACTGCTACAAGCAACTAAGTGCCAAAAAAAATGGACAGATTATTAGAAAGGCACAATCTTTCAAGACTAAGCAAGCAAGAAACAGAAGATATGAACAAACCAATCACAAAAGGCACAGAAATCTCTTGCATTTCTATAAACTAATAATGAAATGTCAGAAAGAGAAATTTAGGAAACAATCTCATTTACTACCACATCAAAAATAATAAAATACCGAGGAATAAACCTATCTCAGGAGGCAAGAGATCTGTACTCTATAAACTTTAAGATGCTGGTGAAAGAAATGCAAAGTGACACAAACAGAAAGAAAGATAAATCATGTTCTTGGACTGGAAGAATCAATATTGTCAAAATGATTATACTACCTAAGGCAATCTATAGATTCAGTGCAGTTTTCTTTCAAATTACCAATGGCATTTTTCACAGAACTAGAACAAAAATTTTTTAATTTGTACGGAAACACAAAAGACCCCAAATAGCCAAAGCAACCATGAGAAAGAAAAATGGAGCTAGAGGAATCAGGCTTCCTAACCTCAGATTACACTCCAAAGCTATATTTCAAAACAGTATGGTACTGGCACTAAAACAGAAATATAGATCAATGGAACAGTATAGAAAGCCCAGAAACAAACCCAAGCATCTACAGTCAACTGATCTATGACAAAGGAGGCAGGAACATACAATGGAGAAAAGGCAGTCTTTTCAATAAGTGGTGGTGGGAAAACTGGACAGCTGTATGTAAAAGAATGAAATTAGAACATCCTCTAACACCATATAAAAAATAATCCAAAATGGATTAAAGGCCTAAATATAAGACCAGATACTACAAAATTCTTAGAGGAAAACACAGGCAGAACACTCTTTGACACTCTAGAGTAACAAAAATAAAAATAAAAATAAACAAATGGGACCTTAAGCTAAATTAAACTTAAGGTCTTGCACAGCAAAGGAAATCATAAACAAAATGAAAAGACAACACACAGAATGGGAGAAAATATTTGCATATGAAGTGACATAAGTGATTTCCAAAATATACAAACAATTCATGGAGCTCAATATCATAAAAACAAACAACCCAATAAAAAAATGGACAGAAGGGAGTTCCTGTTGTGGCTCAGCAGGTTAAGAGCCTGACTAGTATTCATGAGGATGTGGGTTTGATCCTTGGCTTCACTTAGCAAGCTGCAGCATAGGGCACAGATGTGTCTCGGATCCCGTGTTGCCTTGGCTGTGGCATAAGCCTCAGATGCAGCTCCCATTTGACCTCTCACTCAGGAACTTCCACATGCTGCACGTGTGGCCCTAAAAAGAAAAAAAAGAAAAAGAAAAAAAATGGGCAGAAGACCTAAATAGATATTTTTCCAAAGAAAACAGATGGCCAAAAAGCATATGAAAAGATGCTAAACATTGCTTATTAGTTATTATTATTATTACTATTTTGTCTCTGTCTTGCTAATAATAATAATAATAATAATGATAATAATAATGATTATTATTATTATTTTGACCATGTCCATGGCACGTGTATATGTATAATTCAATTGCTTTGTTGTACAGCAACAAATAACATTGTGAATCAACTTAAAAAGGAAAAAAATATGTAAAAATAGAAAACCAATAGAAAATGCTCGTTAGTATCAATTGACAGCACTGATATCTTTTTTTAAGGAAAGGAAACCTAATCTAAAAGCATAATAAGTAAGAGTTCCCACTGTGGTGCAGTGGGTTAAGAATCCAACTGCAGCAGCTCAGTTCCTTGTGGAGACACAGGTTAAATCCCTGACCTGGCAAAGTGGGTTAAAGGATCTGGCATTGCCACAGCTGTGGTGTAGGTCACAGCTGCAGTTCAGATTCAATCCCTGGTCTAGGAACTTACATATGACACAGGTACAACCCTTAAAAAAATTTAATAAGAAAATAAACAGAAAAAGGGTTGTTGAAAGAATTAGATGATTCATAAATTAAGGTTATAGTAATATAATAAATACTTATAGTTCATAATAATTTAATTACTCTGTAATATCTGTAAGGGAGTCTTAAATGCATTCTAATAAATAATAATGCAAAAACAGCCCCACGTTTTCCCTTTTTCCTTACTAAATAAAAACAAAATTGAAGGTATTACACTATCTTCTCTGGTTTAAGCATGGAAATTCAAAAGACAAGTTAATTACTTTTAAAATCATGAACTCATGGAGTTACCGTCGTGGCTCAGTGGTTAATGCATCCGACTAAGAACCACAAGGTTGTGGGTTCGATCCCTGGCCTTGCTCAGTGGGTTAAGGATCCGGTGTTGCCGTGAGCTGTGGTGAAGGTTGCAGACGCGGCTTGGATCCTCCATTGCTGTGGCTGTGGCGAAGGCCGGTGGCTACAGCTCCTGTTAGACCCCTGGCCTGGGAACTTCCATATGCCGCGGATGCGGCTCTACATAAAAGCAAAAAGACAAAAAAAAAAAAAAAAACTCATGAACTCTTACATCAAATTTCTTTACAACAAATTATTCTCAGATCCATCCATACTTTTCTTTAAACAATTTCGCATTCTGTTTTAAGAGGATACTTGTGTTATAAAAGCAATTTATGGCATGTTAAGTCTCTGAATACTACAGCAATCCTCAAAGGCATGTTTACTTTTTTAATTTAAACTTTTTTCCTACCTTCCTGAAACTTACAAATATTAACTTTTATAATGGGAAAGAGAAGCCTTTAATTTAAGGAAGGATCTTACAAACAATTGTAAAAAGACATTTTGGGGACTATGTCATTTGTTTTGTTAGGCATGATAATGACATGACAGTTAGATAAAAAGTCCTTAATAAAAATGCGCAATGAAGTATTTAAGGATGAAATGTCATGACGGCTATAATTTACTTGAAAGTCTTTGAAAAAAAATGAGGTAAATATATTAAAGATTATATTATAGCTATGTTAATCTGGATAATGGGTATCTGGAGATTTATTATACGACTATTATTTTTCTGTTTTATTTTTCATAATGAAAACTTTAAACGATCAATTTAAAAAGATGTCTCCTTTTCCTTTCCAGTGATATTACCTTAGATAGCTATATTCACGCTTCACTGAAATGGATTGCAACTAAGACATATACCTTTAAAGGCTAAATACCTCTCCCAGGCTATGCTTAAGCTTCATTCTTACAAGCTGGGCACCAGTGACTAGCAATAGGTCCACTTCTGTCACCAGGAGAATATTCTCAAAATTTGTTACAGTGCCACATAAACAACGACTTCAGTGCCTAACCCCACAAAAATGTAGACACTGGAGTTTGCTGGAATGTAGAGAGCTACCGTGAAACATAAGATTTCTGAAAACTTGCACATAAAAAAGCAGGGCTTAAATCAGCTTCCACTGACAGACCTCTGCTACCTTGCTGCTTATATTTTGGAACTGAAGACTTCACAGAAATGAGAATGAAATCTATGGTCCCATCCCAGGCTTGGCCCTGATAATCATGGAAATGAGAACATACGTCTTGGTAGTGTTGTTCCCCGTGTGTGAGCACCTCTACTCAGGGTGGAGGCGCTTACTGTGCTTGTGGATAAGGTCACAGGTGCAAGGAGCTAGAAAACATGAAGTAGAGGAAAGAAGATCTTTCTTTTAGAAAACTTGGTGAGCAGTCCTCCTGCTTCCAAGGAATGGTATGAGAAAAGAGAGCTGACATGTCACGGAAAGACCAAGGACAGATGAAATTGTCCACAACATCTCAGAACATTCTGCATTCCAAGCTTTTGGAAAAAGTTCTAGTTTCAAACTACAGTATACATCAGATTTACCTACAGCACTTGTTAAAACACTGTTTGGTGGGTCCCAGCCCTAGAGTTTAGGTGTCTGCAAGTTTGGGTGGGGCCCAATAATTTGTATTTCTAACAAGATCCCAGGTGATCCTGATACTGCTTGAGAACTACTGGCTCAGATTTTTGAATCGCTGCCTTATGTCATCAAATAGATCCTACTCACCACTACTCCTGGGCCAGGAAGAGATGGTGATAAAATGCATTTAGGCAGTAAGTGCAAGGCTTTCTCTGGCTAGTAGCCGCTTTACTTCATTTGCCTTACCTGTCCCTTTAAACACATCAACCTCACAATATATACTAGAATTTTCAGAGGATGCAGGGAACTTTCCAAATCTGACAGTATATCATGGATACATAACTATTAAAATGGCTCAATACTTAAATCTGAAAAGTGTTCAGAAAGCCTCAGATGAAACACATTAGATAAAGTACTAAGTATTAACATGCATGAAGAATGTTCTATTATAAACCCCTGTTTTCACTTTTTTGCAGCTTTCCAAAAAATTAGCTCTTTGTGGTGAAATTTTCCATGCTTGGTTTCAGCCCAAAGGTGATTTTTTTTTGCAAAGTTTGAGAAAATATATTAAATAGTTTTCGAGTTATGAAAAGATGAAAAAAGCCCACACAATTTTTCCACTTTGAAAACAATTTCAGGATTTCTTTTAAATAAGCAGATAACTAAAAAATGGCTGAGGTTGAAAAGTTGAAACTTTCCACGTGCCTAGTTTTCAGCAAGATAATCCGTAATTCAGAAAAGACAACATGTGGGTGTATATACACATAAACAGATATGTAAATATATTAAATAAGTGCATAAGTAATTAGAAAAATAGCACTTCAGCATACTGAATACAGATTTTCCTCAAAGTAGGGATTTGCTGTTTTCCAAAATGGAGAATCTTTCACAAACCGAAGTAGTTGTTGACTGCCTGACTGTTGTGGTTTTCACACGCCAGGGTGCACTAACGGGTCACTGGACACAACTGCAGAATCCTCCAGTTCCCTACATGTTCTAAGCTCTCTTCTGCCCCAGCTCAATTCTAGGATTCTGATTCACCGTCTTCCGAGTTTAACCTCTGCCCTTGGCCTGTGCCTCACTCACTACCACCTCCCTTGATCTTCGACGCTCCAGCATGCTCAGACATGTTCTCCTTTCTCCCAGTTCTCTCTGACCTGTCCCAAATGCATTCACCCACTTCCCGCAACCCCCCCCCCACCCCCCGTTTATCTGAAGAATTCAAGTCTTAAAGGAATAATAGTAGAAACTTTAAGTTTAGGTCAAATAGATTTTGATGATTTGTCAAAGTAACTTACTCTAAATATCTACAATTTTAACCTTCCTAACTCTCCTGAAGGCCAATGATGGAAATGTTAGAGAACAAACTATACAGTTGTGGTTCTGCCATTTACTAGCTAATTGACTTAAGGATAAGACCCATGACTCCTTGGAACTTCGGTCTCGTGTAAAACGGGAAAAATTAGGTTGTTACATGACCTTGTTACAACATGTAAGCATGCTTTGTTTTCAAGTGTGCAGGCTTAAAAGACAAAGAAAAGGAAACCTCTCCAACAAACATTCCTATTTCTCTTTCATTTTCAGCATCTCTTTCTGCATGGGCTACTCCTCTCAGCATATGCTAAATTCTCTCCCACTTGGGAGTCTGGGGTTAATAGATGCAAACTGGAGTGGATAAGCAAGGAGATCCCACTGTATAGCACAGAGAACTAAATGTTTTCGCTTGTGATGGAACATGATGGAGGATAATGTGAGAAAAATAATACATATATGTATGACTGGGTCACTTTGCTGTACAGTAGAAATGGATAGAACACTACAAACCATCTATAATGAAAAAAATAAAAATCATTAAAAAAATTCTCTCCCACTTACACAGAAAAGATGTTTCCTCGACAAGCTTCTTCTCTAAGTTATCATCTTGTTTTCTGCTCTTCATTGGCCAATTCCTGGGTCACTAATTTCTGCAACCTCCTTCTTCCATTATTTCACTAAAAAGTTCTCTTCCAGGCCATCAATGACCTTCCAATTACTTAGATAAGAAACCTTAAGTTCTCCTTCTCTTCAAATTTTTTTTTTTTTTAGGACCATACCTGTGGCATATGGAAATCCCAGGATAGGAGTCAAATCAGAGCTGCAGCTGCCAGCCTACACCATAGCCACAGCAATGCCAGAATCCGAGCTGTGTCTACGAACTACACCGCAGCTCAGGGCAATGCTGAATCTTTAATCCACTGAGTGGGACCAGGGATTGAACCTACGTCCTCATGGATCCTAGTCAGTTCGTTACCACTGAACCATAGGGGAACTCCTTCAATCTTTGTTATACTCAACTCCTTTACCTTGTCCCATTTATCTGTTTCTATATTAACATACCATTCCCCAAACTTATGGTTTGGAAACTCTAATTATTCTTTCTGATTCTGTGGGTCAGGAATTCAAACAGGACAAAGCTAGACTTCTGCTCCGTGTGGTATTGGCTCTGGTCACTCACTTGGCTATGTTCAGTAGCAGATGGGATACGCTGGAAAGTCCAGGAAGGTTTCCCTCACATCTGGTGCCTCATGATCCTGCCGTGGGGCCAGCCTGGGCTTCTCACAGTATGGTAGTCTCAGGGTTGCTGGATTTATAATCTGACAGCTGGCTTCCAAGAAGGAGAAAATGGAAGCTCCCAGTCCCCTTAAGGCCTGGGCTTGGCAGTACCAGAATATTGCCTCCACTGTATCCCATGGGCGAAACCAAGTCACACGCCCAGCCCAAATTCAAAAGGGAAAGGAGAGAGACTTCACCTCCTAAGAGAGGAATGGCAAAGAATTTGTGACCGCCTTTAATCTACTGTGTATCTACGCCTTTCTAGACATTCTCCTCTCTCTCTTCCTAGTTTCTGTAGCATATTCTAGTCTAGGTTAATGACTTTCAAATTCTTTACCTTGACCCACAGTAACATATGCAATCTCCATTGTAATCTAGGATATCAACACACACTCATACAAAGCAAAATAAAAGAGTTCCACAATATATACCTTTCTAACAATAAAATATACTCTAACATTTTCAATTTTACCCTATTTTATTTTACTTTTTTTAAAATGCTATTTTATTGTTAACAGACATAGGTTTCCCTTCTCTGAAGAGGATTTAACTTCATGACCTCACTGTTGGCAGACTTGGTCATGTGATTTGCTGTCTAATGCAGTATGAGGAGTGACAAATGTCACTTCCAGGCAGAGGTTTTAAAATGCAGTGTGTGATTCACTGTTTCCTTTTTATTCTCTGCTGTGAGACAGCTATTCCAGCTACTCCATCAACCTGGATTCTGGAATAATAGCACATGGAGAGAACTACATGTGGGCAACTGACTGTCCACCCTATCTTGACTAATCCCCTGGCTGCAACCCAACTGAAGTGAATTCAGGACCCATTAGTAGATTGCAGCCCATAGCCTGGAAAATTATTATACCTTTTGCCTTTTTCTCTGCTTCCTCCTCTTCATCCTCCTTCCCACCAGATGAAGTCATTCCCCCAATGTATGTCCATGACCTGTTTCTCTTCTTTCTTAGCAATTTCCCTGCACAGATCCCATACATTGTTTTCATGATTTCTCACTGCCTGCCACTTGGTAGTTCACTTTTTATTCTACACTCTCCCTCTCCATTTCATTTTCCTTTTCACTGAGACATTAGCTTTACCCAATGCATGACTGTTATTATCTCAGATCCTTCAGTGGCTCCTTGCTATCTGGAAAACAGAGTCCAAAATTTCTTGCCCCTCCACTCCATCAGCATAGGTTCTCCTACTCATGGTTCTCTTCCTGCACACTGTGCTGCATCCAAATCAGACTACCCACGGCTCTCCAGGGGCCCAGTGATAAAAACCCTTTTTCATACACCTTCTACTGCTTAGGATGCACAGCAACCCTCTCAAACCCCCAAACCCCATCAAATTCTCTGTTTTAAATACTTCTAAATACTGACTTATCCTTCCTCTGTTCAAGTACCAGCTCTTCCATGATTTTTTTTTTAATCCTCCCAGTTAGACGCCACCTCTATTTTCAAAACACTCAAAGCTTCATGGTACTTTCTCATTTCTGCCTTTCGTTTCTTATCAGTTGATCTAGGGGCAGGACTGTGACAACAGTTACTCTGACAAATGAATTATATCCTGTTCTTCCCTCCCTCCAGGTTATGTCAGCAATTGAACACAACCTCGTGATGTTATATAAATGTTTCTCACAAGCATGTCTAACTTTGACTGCAGACGTGCAGGTTCATCAGAAGAGTGTAAGGTATACCACAATCTCAAAAATTCTTTACTTTCAGAATATTTGAAGTAATTTTTTTCCTAATTTAGACAAGATATACTCCCGATTCAAAACATATGTGATCTAACATCATATTTTAGCTTTCAGTAAAGTTTTTCAAGCTTCTCAGTTGTACTTGTGGGTATGTTTCCAGTCTCTAAAATTTTGAGTATCTACACTATCACTGGGGATCCCAAAAGAAACTAATGAAAAAAAGTTTTGTTATTGCTGTAATAACAAAATCCATTTACTTAATTCTGTCAATTTTACTCTTGTATCTTCATTTAAGATGTATTCATTCTTACTTGAGACAAAATTCTAACATGTTATCTGTTCTCTGCAGAACATTAGTAGCAACAAAGTAAAAGTAGGGAAGAGAAATGGCACCTAACACTGAGGGAGGAGATGGAAAAACTATAAAACAAACAGACATGAGAATTCTTTTTTTAAAAAAGCACTATCATCTAAGAAATTTCAGGACACAGGAAAAATCCCTTTAACTGTATTTTACTGTAGTAAAATAACAGTATGAAAATGATGTCTTTGAATCATTAGGAAAAAAATTTTCCATAATCAACCTGTATTGCTGAAGAAGGTAGAAAGGTAAAAGATATATTTTAGACAAAATTTTACCCAACTGGATAAAATAGTCTCGGGTTTAAAGGAGTGAGTTTAAGTAATCTGGAAATTTCATTTAGAGAGAAGATATTTTTGCCAACCAGGCAGACAAAGGAAGCTCTATGTCATTGTGCATTTTCCCCAAGGAAGGCCAAATAATATAAAACATTAAGTTTTGAAGGATCTGATACCCCTGGAAGGGCAGGAAGTGTTATATAATTAAATGTCATATGAATTCTTAGAGGAAAAGAAAAGTTAAAATTACTTGAGTTTCACTTCATGACTCAGTGAAGAGTTTAAGAATTGAAAGCTTTCAACTCCCAACCTTGAGCAACTGTTTACGCAAACAATTTACTGGTAAAATCGGATGGCACATTTTAAACATAGAGAGGACTGATGTTGAAGGAAAGGAGATTCTAGATAGTGGGGTTAAGATGGTTATCTTTTGTTTCCACGTCACCCCCTTCTGCCCCAAACTGCTAGAGTAGTTTTCATGGGATCTCCTTCCTGTGGCCTGGAGCTACACAGTAATGGGTCACATGAAGCCAGTTGTGAACATTCCAGGAACGTGCCACACTATCTGTAGGCTCTGCCATCATCCAAAGGTTGAAAGAGCTATCAGATATTTTCTTAGACTCTCTTTATACCCACAGCTAATATAACCATACCCCGACTCTAGATTCAGACAGAGCCACGGCTGAATCCTGGCAAGGTACTTTCCTCTCAGTTTCTACCTATAAAATTAAAGATGGGAGTAGACTGTCTCTACAGATCCCATGAATCTGAAATTGTCTTTTTAATGTTAAGTCATTACAGTACTATTTAAAAATCTTCTAGGGAGTTCCCTGGTGGCCTAGTGGTTACGGATTTGGCATTGTCACAGCTGTGGTAAGGGTTTGATCCCTGACCCAAAAACATCCACATGCCACAGACACAGCCAAACAATTTTTTTAAAGTAAAAATAAAAATATTCCAAGTATAATTATCTTTTATCAAGAGGCTTTTTGAATTTTTTATTCCTTTTCTTTTTTTTTTTTTTAAGCAGTGCACCTGCAGCATATGGAAGTTCCCAGCTAGGGGTATAATCGGAGCTACAGCTGCCGGCCTACACCACAGCCACAGCAACGCAGGATCCAAGCCATGTCTGCAACCTACACCACAGCTCACAGCAACTCTGGATCCTTAACCCACTGAGTGAGGCCAGGGATTGAACCCACATCCTCATGGTTTCTAGTCGGATTTGTTTCCACCGAGCCACAATGAGAACACCCTTTCATTCTTTATTCTGAACATTACTGTCAAAATATATGAAGACTTTCTATAACTGTATGTACCAAATTTGCTTAAATAAAAATTTTAATACCAGATTTTAAAGAACTGATTATTTTCTTTAGTATATTAAAATATAGGTCAGACATTATGTCTAAAATATCCAATAAGTCTTAAAATTATTTTAAGACCAAAGTTTCCTATAATTAGTTACAAAAATATTATGAAAAATTGAAACAAAATAAAACCAAATAAACCAGCTACTAAACTACACATATGTCTTCAAAATCTTATGGGAGTCAAATATTCCAGTAAAAATAACAGAAGAGATGGAAACACAAGTTTCTTATTATCACACTTCATATGTTATAAAACATAACAGCTAACTTATTTTTGGCAAAATGATTAGGGGTTGCAACACTCTGGCTAACACAAACTTATTTGATTGTCAAATGCATCTTAAATGGAGCATGTCATGCTAACTTCAGGCATGCAGGCACTGTGCCGTCTTAGAGTAGCCCAGAGACACTGAAATTTCAACACTTCAGCAGGGATCATACCACCGATATTAGCTGGGCCAGGTGTTTAAAGAGGGGTGTGGGGGGAGGGACTTCAGCCATGTGGTTAATTGAAACCAGATAAAGCTTTTGAATAATAAAAAAATCATACAGATGTTCACCCTCTTCCCCGGGTGACCTTTATAGACAATTTATTGCACGCGTTATTTTCTAAAGTACACCTCTTTAAAGAAAACACAGTTTCTCATGTCACTCTGAAAACTCTGTAATCACAGTATGAGTTATGTCTCCACAAACAGACTAGGTTAAGCTCAGGTTTCATCTTCCGTTTCCCCTTTCACCACTGTTCCTGCAAGGGCAAGAACATCTGTAAGCAGAGCAATCATTAGAAAGTTATAAAGCTGAGGAAGCTCTAAGAAGCTACGTGTACCTTAAGATGCGTGGTACTTCTTTCCCAGCAGACATTGTGAATGCAAGCCAAAACAAGGAGATGGGTTCAAAACACATGTGTTGAACAACTGTTTTCAAATATGCACAAGAGAAATTATACATTACATGCAGAATGGATGTGGGGTGAACAAACAAAAACCAAAAGGAAAGATCTCTGATTAAGTTAACAAACTATGAAGGATTCAGAAATGGATATCTTCTTCCCTATGTTTATAGAATAGGGTATTTGTCAGGGTTCTCAAGAGAAACAAAATCCATACATATATGGATATAGATAAAAGAACATCTATTATAGGGATTGGCTCACACAATTATGGAGCCAAGAAGTTCCACACAATATGCCATCTGCAAGCTGGGAACCAGGAAAGCCAGCTGTATAATTCAGTCCCAGTTCAAAGACCTGAGAACCACGGGGAGAGATGAGGCCAAAGGCTTGAGAGCCTGGAACTCCAATGTCTGAGGGCAGGAGAAAACGGGCTGTCTCAGCTCAAGAAGCGAGAGAAAGAATTTGCCCTTCTGGGGAGTTCTTGTTCTCTCTGGGCCCTCAACTGGATGACATCCGCCCAAAACGGTGAGGGCAGATCTTTTTTACTCAGTCTGATTCAAATGCTATTTCCTCCAGAAACATCCTAACAGAAACACTCAGAAAGGTTTTACCGGCTGAGTATCCCTTAGCCCAATCAAGCTGACATATAAAATTAACAATAATGCTATTGTTATTTCAAATATGCAAGTATCTTTCTAAAACGTTTTCAAAGCTTTTTAAAGATCTGGAACAACTAATATATCCAAAAATTATATTTCATGTCAGTTTGCTACATTTTATTTGACAGGACCGAGTCACTTCCTCTACCAGGAAATAAACTCAGTACTTTAGTTTATTTGCATACCTACATATCTACCCGCTTGGCGATATACATCGGACAAGTGAAATCCTAACCACAGCAGCAGTCGGGCAGGCGGTTTCCGATACGACCCTCAGTGATCCTCACTCATGCTCTAGTGTCACGTGCTCCCCTTGAGTGTGGGCTGGACCTAGTGAACTCTTTCCAATGAACAGGAGAACATGGTAGAAGTAATGAGATATCATTCCGTAACCGGGTTAGAGTCTGTGACTTCCATCTTGCCAACAGACTCTTTCTCTGGTTCGTCTCCTATACTGGCCCTGATGGCACATGTTAGAAGGGCCCACATTCTAAGGAACGAAGGGTGGTCTCTACCCAACTGCCAGTGATGAACCAAGGCCCTTGGTCCAGCAACCCTTGAGGGAGTGAACCTGGAAGCAGATTCTTCTCAACCGAAATCTTCACATGAGATTATAGCCCTGAAAGACACTTTGATGACAGTCTTATAAGACACCCTGAACCACAGGACCCAAGTTGTGGCCACATTCCAGATCCAAAGAAACTGAGAGAATAAGAGTATATATCATTTTATGCTACTAAGTTCTGAGGTAACTTATTACATAAATTACTGTATATAATCTGTAGATTACAAATACAGTAGTTAAACTAATGACTGAGCCTATGATTCCACTGTCATTTCCATTATAATAATAACAGCTAACACTTACATGGCACTTTTAAATTTTAGGCACTATTCTTAATTCTTTATATAATTCCTCACAAAAACCCTTTCTAGAACATATTATTATCTCTATTTTACAGATGAGGAAACAGGTACAGAGAGACTTAATAACTTGTTCAAGGTCACACAGACAAAGTATGACAGTAAGTATCTGAACTTAGATGTCTTGGCTCTAGAGTGAGGGATCATAGCTACTGTGCGAAGAGAACTGCTAAGTGCTAGGACTGGATGCTATAAAGACAGTAGTAACCTCAGAACATGGTACCAGAGGAGCTTTAGAGGCACAATAGAGATCAGAAGCCAGGCCAAATGCTAAAAAACAAAAGAAAAGCCTGCTTTCTGATTAAGATGCCTTAACTAGGGATGAAAAAAAAGTAGAAGTGAAAATATAGTGAATGGAATGCAATCTAGAATTTATTGAATTCACATTTAGAAATGAAAAATACAGTTTCTTATATCCAATACAATAAACTAACAGCCTCCATTTGGTATTAAAAACCACACCAAGGGAGGTTACAGCAGTACTCTTCCCAAAGGCAATTATAATAAGTAAGAAGTGTGTCAAGCTGGAAGGAGCAAATTCCTAGTGAGCTCCTAGACTCCAATGAAAATATTTTACTGCAAGGAGTGCGAAAATCAATATCCTAGGATAGGGAGATTCCAGGGAGAAGTCACTTCCTACCTTGCATTCAGATTACCAAGTTAAACAGCACTCTTTCATGCTCCCACACACCCTGTATTTGCTTAAGATAAGTAGTTAGTAGTTACTACACCTATGAGTTACTCTGTCTCCTCCATTAGACTTCAGGCTCCCCTGCCTCAGAGACCACTGTATTCACCGGGATGTCTTGAAAACACAGCCAGAGGCCTGACACGCCCCAAGTGCTTAATACGTTTGTTGAACGAAGAAATAATTTATGTTATGGATCACATCCATTCAATGGGTTGTTTCAATTTTCAGTGAAAGTATGAGGTTTTGTTTTGTTTCGAAGTGTTTTAAAATTCACTAGCTTTCCTGGCACTTTAAGTAAGTCTTTACGTCTCCAGTGTCTTACTTAATTTCTGGCACATAATGGCACCCAGTGTTTGTGAACGAATGAAGGAACAAATGAGTAAATGAGTGTCTCAAAAACGCTGCCAAACTATAGAAAAGATAAGGATTCGGACTTAGTGTTCCTGAACACTGAGTGTTCCTTAAGAACAACTGTTTGCTTATCAACGATGGCGATGATAAATTTTCCTCCTTTTGAAAGAAGGCAAGAATATTTGCACAATGCTCTCCTCCCTAGACAGGATTCTTGACTAAGTCTTAGGTGGTGATTGCTCTTAAATACTCCTTTACAAAAGACAGCAAATTTATATGTAACTCAGGAACTCCAGATAACCCTAGATTAAAAGGCATTTGTTCGAATATAATACTGTAAATTTAACTATACTTCAATTTCTTTTTTTTTAAAGGGCATTTATTTCTAAAATCCCTACCTCCTTCAGCATTAACTTATGGGAACTGCATGAACATACACTCACACAGGCCCACATGTGTAATATAGAGATAAAGATAAGGCAACTACCAAGCATCCCTCTCTGTGTTCTATTTATCAGTTAAACAAGAGACAAAAAAGCAAAGGAAATCAGAGGATTTATGCAAGTGCACAATCAAGCACCTACAGTCATCCCCTGTACTTACTGGAAGCTCAGGGCCATGCTTCAAAATCTGAAGAGAAATATAGCAGCCTATAGAATGGCCAATGACCACAAGTTTCATTTTCTTTGGCACATGAGTTCTCAGGAAAGCTAATTTGTGTTCTATTTGACCACGGAGTCCATAGATGTCCTTAATTTCTTGAGCATTTGGATCTAAAGACAAAAACATGAAAGTGACAGTAATTGCTTCATTGGGAGAAAATATCTGAAAAAAAACAAACAAACCCAAAAAACCCGAGAACAGTAGTAGTAGTTACCTTTTCAAAAAAAAGTATTTTATTTTTTTAGTTTCCCACCCACTGTGGATACATCTACATTTTTTTTTTTTTTCCCAGCTCTGCTTGCAGCATGCAGAAGGCCAGGGATCGAACCCAAGCCACGGCAGTGACAACGCTAAATATTTAACTTGATAGGCTACCAGGGGACCATTAGTGCCTGCCGGTAGTTAACATTTTTGAAAGCTTACCATGTGTAAGCCATAGTATTCGCACTTTAAATTATATCTATCGATCTTTCACAACAACCCTGGAAAAGAAGTATTCATAAAATGTACTGTGCCTTTCTCCAAGTAAATCAAGAGAGAGAACTGGAAAATACTATTTACTACATGTACATTATTATAATTTTGTAATTTAAACTACATATTTGAATATAACCATAATGGCCTAAATTTAACAATATACATTTTAACAACACATACACACATTTTTGTCTAGCTATGCCATGAATATAAATGCATAAACTGGAGTTCCCGTCATGGTTCAGTGGAAACGAATCCGACTAGGAACCATGATGTTGCAGGTTCAATCCCTGGTCTTGCTCAGTGGGTTAAGGATCCAGCATTGCCATGAGCTGTGGTGTAGGTCGCAGACGTGGCTCGGATCTGGCATTGCTGTGGCTCTGGCGTAGGCCAGCGGCTACAGCTCTGATTGGACCCCTAGCCTGGGAACCTCCATATGCCGTGGGTGCGGCCATAAAAAGACAGAAAAACAAAACAAAACAAAACAATAAATGCACACAAACAGTACTCACAAGTCTCTAATGACCACAGAACTAATAAGACCAGAGATTAGTGCTACATGAACCTGCTACTAGAAATGAGTCTCCAGGTAGCAACTCTCTAAATCTTACATTAGAATTTCCTCAACTAGTGAAGTCTTCATTCAAGCCTCTATTATTACCCCAAAGCTCTTTTTTTTTTTTTTTATGGCCACGCCTGCAGTATATGAAATTTCCCAGATAGGGGCTGAATTGGAGCTGCAGCTGAGGCCACAGCCATACTGGATCTGCAGCTTGCAGCAACGCCAGATCCTTAACCCACTGAGTGAGGCCAGGGATCGAACCCTCATCCTCAAGGAGATTACATTGGGTCCTTAAGCTGCTGAGCCATAATAGGAACTCTCCAAAGCTATATCTTAATAATAGCTTTAATTAAATAACTTACTTATGGAGATGAAAAGGATAAAAATGGTATTTCATATTTTAAAGAATGCTCTGAGCAAGATGAATATATAGTCTACTCATTAGGTCAAGTTTTTAAAGCACACAAAATATCATATGTTGTTTAGCATTACATACACATAACTAAAAAGAAAAATGAAATTTACCCTGAGTTCATGATAGTGGAACATAAAGGCATAAAATGTGAGGTACCAATTTTGGACACTGTGATGAGTTCTGTGCCTGTTTGTGGTTATGGGAGAGGAGAAGCAAACGAGGTGAACAAGGCAGGTTGATAAAAGCCAAGTAGGTTTCCTGAAGGAGTCCAGACTTCGCTATGCGAGCAGTGAGAAGATACCTAAGGCTCTCAAAGGGCAGGGCAACGATTTGGACTGTGTTAAGGGACATCAACTGCAAGGCTATTCTCCCTCCTCCTGCCTGGCTTCTCACTTCTGTCTTCCCTGAGAGTGAAGTGACCCAAACCTAACAGTTTGATTCTTAACTTCTTTTCCTGCTCTACTCTTTGGTTTTTCTGCTTCTTCTTCCCACCTAGTGAGAGACTTACTTCTATGTCTATTTCTAGTGACTCTGAGCCCTGAGACTTGAGTGACTGTCCCTGCTGTGGGCTCATCTAGTCATTCATGTAACCCTCTGCCAATCATAATCCTGTTAGGAGAAAGCTTTTCTGGCTTTCCTTTCTTTCTTTCACTTTAGGTACCGGCAAGGGAGTGGTTTGTTGATTCTTCGGATAAGCATGACCCAAATTCATCACTGAATCAGTCAAAAGAGTGTGTAAGTTTTTTAGCTAATGTTTTATCAGCTGAAACTTAAACCACTCCGATTTCTAGCTTTTATGTTACACTTTTTGAACAAATGACTTAAAATAGTTGATAATGAATCTGCCATCAAGTAAGCTGACTCCACAGCAAATCAAAGCCAGAAAGAGTTTATACTTCTAATTCCTCAAATTTTCTTTTCACACTTCTTTTTTTTCCTTGAAAAGCCCCCTTCTGACATTGGTGAACATCTGTTCTCCCAATTATACTCAATTTATGATTGTGATAATGTGGTGTAACTAGAGTATTATTCCCAACTGTTCATAATTTTAACATGTGCTAATATGAAGCAAAACATACTTTCCACATTTGATGTGTGGTTATAACTTATATCCTTTCTCTCAATGATTACATACCTTTCACACCATATTTTGCATGTCAGAAAACCTATACTTGAGAACAACAATCTTGGATGATAAGTAATATACCTGTCCTCCCTATCCCAAGCAATCTACTATGACGTGCACTTGCAAACTCCAATATGTAAAACAGATGAAAGTAGAGCTGTTCTGGTCGAACAATTTGGGATTGGTGAAGCCCAGAACCCCACTTGCCCTTTGTAGAACTTTTGTGCTATTCCCAACAGAGTCGAAAAACCACTAACCTAAAAGCAAGAATTTTCATTTCTTTGTATACCACTGTAGCGCCACACATAACAGTCCAGTAGGTTGTCAATAAATCCTTGATGATGGATGCGTTGCCCTCTCACCCCCTCTAGAAACCACAGCTTCCTTTGGCCTGGTGGTGGCCCTTTGGGCTAATGCCTCTAGATGGCACTGTTCTCATAAGTAGCAAAAGACTCAGGCTCTAATTACTTAGTCATTAACTCAATAGCACACTAAAAGCCTAAGTATAAGCATATTCAAAATAAAGTTCTAAATAATAAAATGTCAATTTAAAACAAGAATTATAGACATTTCCCAGAAATTCAGACACTCAACAGATAACCTTCTACTGTTTTTCCCCACCAGTGTTTATTGGTGAAGATCTATAGCATTGGTTCTGAAAATAAGGTACCAGAACCAGTACCATCAATGTTATCTTTGTAACTTGTTAAAAATGGAGATTCTTGGAGTTCCTGCTGTGGTGCAATGGAAACGAATCTGACTAGTATCCATGAGGACGCAGGTTCGATCCCTGGCCTCACTCAGTGGTAGGGGATCCAGCTTTGCCCTGAGCATTCGACACCTAGACTAGGAATTTCCATATGCGGTTGTATGGCCCTTAAAAAGCCAAGGAAAAAAAAATGCAGATTCTCAGGATGCTCTGCACTTCTACTGAATCTGTAACTCCGGAGGTGGTACCCAGTACTGTATTTCAATAAATCCTCCAGGTGATTCTGATGCCTGTTGAAGTTGGAAAACCCCTGATGTAGGGTTAATCTTTGAGTTTATTTTCAACTTCCAAAGTTGCTGTTCATAGTCCGTTCAACTTTGTCTTCAGTATGACTTAATGCGTTTACGGTGATAACTGAGTTAGGTGTTGCTCTCATTAGGTAATTCAATATATAGCTTCTATTACGATGGTCTTTCTCACCAAGGGAAGAATGTAGGAATAAGACACACTAGCTAAACATCATTAAATCTGAACACCATAAAAGAAGAGGTATTATCCTCCACGCATACCCAAAGGTATTTCCATCACTTCATAGCTCCTTCTGTCTTTGGTTATCTCTTCTCTGACGAGAGTGAAGTTAACAGGCCAGCAGAACTGGCAGTTTTTCGAGATTTACCATGTTAAAACCAAGCCTGTTTTCTAAGAATTCTTTTAACATTTCTGTTTTCTAAAACCACATAAGATTCTAAGCAGGCATGTAAATTTCCTAACAAAGGAAAAACTATGGTATTAGACCCTAAAATTTCTTTGGGCATATGTGAAGAAGTAACTCAAAACAAAGATGAATCTTAAAATATTTAAAATAAAATATTTCAAGATAGAGCAAGTATATACTATATATATGATTCACTTTCTTTTTAATGATTTTTATTATTTCCATTACAGTTGATTTACAGTGTTCTGTCAATTTCTACTGTATAGCAGAGTGACCCAGTCACATATATATATGTATATATATTATATATATATACATATATATATTCCTTCTAGCACATTATCCTCCACCATGTTCCATCACAAGTGACCAGACAGAGTTCCCTGTGCTATACAGCAGGATCTCATTGCTTATCCACTCCAAATGCAATAGTTTGCATCTATTAACCCCAGACTCCCAGTCCCTCCCACTCCCTCTCTCTCCCCTCCCCCTTGGCAACCACAAGTCTGTTCTCCAAGTCCATGAGTTTCTTTTCTGTGGCAAGGTTTACTTGTGCCATATATTAGATTCCAGATATAAGTGATATCATATGGTATTTGTCTTTCTCTTTCTCACTTACTTCACTTAGTATGAGTCTATAGGTTCCATCCAAGTTGCTGCAAATGGCATTATTTTGTTCTTTTTTATGGCCGAGTAGTATTCTATTGTGTATATTTACCACATCTTCTTAAAACATTCATCTGTTGATGGACATTTAAGTTGTTTCCATGTCTTGGCTATTGTGAATAGTGCTGCAATGTATCACTTTCACTGAAAGTTTTGTCCAGATATATGCCCAAAAGTGGGACTGCTGGATCATATGGTAGTTCTATATTTAGTTTTCTGGGGTACCTCCATACTGCTTTCCAGAGCGGTTGTACCAGTTTACATTCCCACCAACAGTGTAGAAGGGTTCCCTTTTCTCCACACCCTCTCCAGCAATTGTTATTTGTTGACTTGTTAATTATGGCCATTCTGACAGGTGAGAGGTGGTAGCTCATAGTAGTTTTGATTTGCATTTCTCTAATAATCAGTAATGCTGAGGATTTTTTCATGTGCTTGTTGGCATCTATATATCTTCTTTGGGAAAATGTCTATTCAGGTCTTTTCCCATTTTTTCAGTTGGTTTGTTGATTTTTTGGCTGTTGAGTTGTACAAGTTGTTTGTATATTTTAGAGATTAAGCCCTTGTTAGTTGAATCGTTTGAAACTCTTCTCTTCCATTCTATAGGTTGTCTTTTTTTTTTTTTTTAATGGTTTCCTTTGCTGTGCAAAAGCTTGTCAGTTTGATTAGGTCCCACTGGTTTATTTTTGGTTTTATTTCTATTGCTTTGGGAGACTGACCTAAGAAAACGTTTGTATGGTTGATGTCAGAGCCACACTGTCTTTATCACTGTAGCTTTGTAATATTGCCTGAAGTCTGGCAGAGTTATGTCTCCTTCTTGGTTTTTGTTCCTCGGGATTGCTTTGGCAATTCTGGGTGTTTGTGGTTCCATCTAAGTTTTTGGATTGTTTGTTCTAGTTCTGTGAAGAATGTCATGGGTAATTTGATAGGAAATGCACTGAATTCATAGACTGCGTTGGGCAGTATGGCCATTTTTACGGTATTAATTCTTCCAATCTAGGAGCATGGAATATCTTTCCATTTCTTTGAATCCTCTTTTAATTTCCTTCATTGATGTTTTATAGTTCTCAGCATATAAGTCTTTCACCTCCTTGGTCAGGTTTATTCCCAGATACTTAATTTTTTTGGTTATGATTTTAAAAGGTATTGTATTTTTATATTTCTTTTCTAATATTTCATTGTTAACAAATGCAACTGACTTCTGAATGTTGATCTTGTATCCTGCTACTTTGCTGAATTCATTGATCAGTTTGAGTAGTTTTTGGGTTGAGTCCTTAGGGTTTTTTATATATAGTATCATGTCATATGTATACAGTGACAATTTTACCTTTTCTCTTCCAATTTGGATACCTTTTATTTCTTTTGTTTGATCACTACAGCTAGGACTTCCAATACTATGTTGAATAAAAGTGGTGAGAGTGGGCACCCTTGTCTTGTTCCAGATTTTAGTAGGAAGGCTTTCAACTTTCCTCCATTGAGTATTATATTTGCTGTAGGTTTGTCATAAATGGCTTTTATTATGTTAAGGTATGTTCCCTCTATACCCAATTTGGTAAGAGTTTTTATCATGAATGGATGTTGGACTTTGTCTAAGGCTTTTTCTGCATCTATTGAGATGATCATGTGGTTTTTGACTTTTCTTATGTTAAAGTGGTGTATGACATTGATTGATTTGCATATGTTGAGAACCTGGAATGAATCCCACTTAGTTGTGGCACATGATCTTTTTTATATGTTGTTGGAGTTGGTTGGCTAAAATTTTGTTGAGAATTTTTGCATCTATACTTATCAGAGATATTGGCCTATAATTTTCTTTTTTGGTAGTATCTTTGGTTTTGGTATTAGGATAATGGTGGCTGCATAGAATGTCTTTTGGAGTGTTCCTTCTGCAACCTTTTTTACAAGTTTAAGAAGGATGGGTGTAAGTTCTTTGTATGTTTGGTAGAATTCACTTGTGAAGCCATCTGGTCCTGGACTTTTGTTTGTAGGGAGGGTTTTTATTACATATTCAATTTCATTTCTAATGATTAGTCTGTTCAGTTGATCTATTTCTTCTTGATTCAGTTTTGGCAGCCTGTATGTCTCTAGAAAGCTGTCCATTTCTTCTAGGTTGTCAAATTTGTTGGCATACAATTGTTCATAGTATTCTCTTATGGCTTTTGGTATTTCCGCAGTATCCACTGATATTTCTTCTTTTTCATTTCTTATTTTGTTTATTTGGGTTTTTTCTCTCTTTTTGGTGAGTCTGGCCAGAGGTTTGTCAATTTTGTTTACCCTTTCAAAGAAGCAGCTCTTGGTTTCATTGATTTTTTTCATTGATTTTTTTCATTGAATTAATCTCTAGGTTACTAATTTCCTCTCTGATCTTGGACTTATACCTCCAGACTGTGAGAAAATAAATTCCAGCTATTCAAGGTACATAGTCTATGGTTTTTGTTATGGGAGTTTGAACTTATACAATAATAAAAAGTATAAAGTAAATATGAAATTATTTTAAATCTCAGTATTTTTTTATTAACAGATTTTATTCTTTAGAATGATTTTAGAGTTGCAAAAAATTTGGATAGATGAGTCCACAGAGTTCCCATATCACCTACCCCTTGCTCTCTCCGTTCCCACACATGGTTTCCCCTAACACTAGATGCTCAATAAGTACAAGAAGATGCTCATACCACAGGAGAGCCATACCAGAGCCAGGAGCAAACTAGGCCATAAAGCCATAGCCACCTCTCTCCCAACTAAGCAGCACCCTTAGGACAAAGTGTTCTTGAAGAGAATGCCCACAGGGAAGTTATGCTTTCTTTTTTCCTCTCATTTTTTTTAAGAGTAAACATGTTAGAATACTTATGAATTAAAAGCAAGTACTTTGCACCTCTATAATAGTACTTCCTCCATTTAAAGGCCTCCAGCAATCTACCAAACGTCATTCCAGCTCTCTCCCAGCTTTCAAGGTCTTCCAGTCTGGTCCTGCCTAGCACTGAGTACCTTCCGAATCTCTCCCTGCTATGCTAATCCTTTTGCTTCTTATATCTGCAGCCACCTCTACCCCTCGAATCCAAATTCTACTCAACTGTTAAAACCCATTTACTCCTCAAAGTCTTCTCAAATCCCTGTTGTTTATTCCTTAAGTATCCACATGATCAGCAGGCCAGAGTTTATCACCTAATCACTCTCTAAACATGAGAACAAGAGCTTCCTTAGGGTAAGGATCATGTCTTAAAATTCTTCACCATTCCTCTTAGTATAACCCTGGAACTATAGTATATGACTGATAAATATACAGTTGGTAAATAGAGAAGGCAAGTCCTACCCAAACTCTTTTATCTGCCCAAATTTTTAAAGAAAATTATCTGCAGAAAAATTAAAATGATGTCCCAAATCCTAAAATTATCAAAATGTAGTATCATGGGTCCAGTGCCCCAAGCAGAGGTTTCCACTGGTATAACAATTTTTTTTTTTTCGTTTTTGGCGGCCTTGCAGCATATAGAGTTCCTGGGCCAGGGATCACAACCAAGCTGCAGTGGCAACCTATGCTGCAGCTATGGCAACACTGGATCCTTAAGCCACTGTGCTGGGCCGAGGATGGAACTAGTTGCCCTGCACTCCAGAGATGCTGCCAATCCTGTTGCACCATTGCAGGAACTCTCTTTTGGTATAACTCTTAACCTTAGCAAGCTTTCTAGAAATATGAACATCCACTCAATGCAAAGGAAAGCAGATATTAGCAAAGACATACCATCTGAGGTTGTAAGAATCCTCTTGTCTTTGGGGGCCATGGCATGCCCAGCATGGCTGATAACCCAAACTGGAAATTGTCCTTTTGTTGAAGAATACAAAGCCTTTGCAAATGGCACATAAAAGGCAGAAAAACCTGGGTTACCTAAGAAAAGAAACGCAAACGTTTAGATTAATCAAACAGTAAAACTCACAAAGATAATGTGCAGACTGAAAAAGAAAGCTCTATTTCTCCTAACACTTCTTTATATAAATGCAGTAACATTTACACATATAACTCAATTTTAATATTCTTAATATTTTAAGCCTGGGAACTATCACTTAGAAAACGGTTGATCCTGCTTTGTTCTTCAGTTGCTTCAAATAAATTCTTTCTTCATGTTCCTCAACTTAATAAATGGAATCACCAACCATAAACAAAATACTCAAGTCCTAACACCAGAAGTCATTCTTGATTTCTTCCTGTTCTTCACACCCAATTCGCCAATAAGTCCTGCTAACTTTGCTTCCAAAATATATCTCAACTTGGTCCCATTCTTTAGTATCATCACTTCCCACTGGGTTTCCCACAACAGCCTCCTAATGGATCTTCTAGCCACTCTTGTCCCCTAGGAATCCATTCTTCAGGGTACCCAGGAAGATATCTCCAAACCTCAAACCAAATCATTGCCTCCTTAAACACCCTTCTGTGGCTTCCCATTGTCTAAAATCATTAATACTGCTTGTAAGCCCCTTTAAGATTTGATTATGTGTAGTTACCAAGTCGCATAAAACCAATTATTGTCCATTCACAAAGAGAAATTCAAGGAATCTACTAAGTATTTTCTGGTCACTTATCACAAATACTTATACTGTAACTAAAGAAACTTATAGTTTGATCTTTTGGAGAAAAGACCACCAACAATGTAGATTTTTCTTGTGTATGAACAGAAGGTATTTTTGACATGGATTGAAAGAAACAGAATGAATAAATGATCTTTTTTTTTAAGTCAATCTGATACTTTTTTAGGAGAAAAGAACAAAACAGGGTTTTCATCTTGCAATCAACATCTGTATAAATGCCTTCATAAATACAAGTCCATTTCCATCAGTATCTGTTTCTCCAATCAGCTTATCTATTTCTTCAAGGTATTAGGTTTTCGTTCTCTTCAATTAATGGCAGGGTTTTGCTGCATGGATGTAACCTTTGTCATCCTTATCAAATTTTTACTGATTTCTTCTTCACTTTGTATCTTTTAGTTTCCTAAATAAGCAATGTAGGAAGGTGGTTAAGGGCACAGAGTAGAGCCAGACTACCTGGGATAGTATCCTGGCTTTGCCATTTATCAACTGTGTGACCTTTTGGCAAGTTATTTAATCTCTCTGGGCTTTGGTTTTCTCATCCATAAAATGAGGGTAATAATTATACTACCTCACAAGGGAACTAAGTGAATTAATACGTGTAAAGTAGTTAAACACTGCCAGATACATAAGTGCTGTATAAATGTTAGCTATTCAAAATTGTCTTCAGTGTCTAGCCATAATGGGAATATATAATGGCCTTATCATCCCTATTATTATTTTGCTTCTGTTGCATTCTGACATTGTTACCCATGTTCCAAGTTCCTTTTTGTGATAGTGCTAGTGTCAACTTTGCTAAATAGATGAAAGCTTCCTCAAATGCAGTAATGTATTCTTTGGCCACAAGAACACGTTACTGATTAATCACCCGCTGTGCAGCCAGAGGAGAAAGAGAGGAGAGTGAGTATCAGCACAGGGTTGATGTAACATCTTGGGTGGGTATGATGACACTGTTTCACACTTTATATTTAAACCTTTGATAAGGTTGGAATATTTCTGAGTATAAAAAACAAAGTAGCAATCCAACTTATTTTCAAGGGAATAGCTAAGTGTCCTAAGACCATTTATTATATAACCCATTCTTTCTGCATGGATTTGAAATGTCTTCTGATCCAACACTGAATTCTTATATTCGTTTGCTAATTTTGATTCCAAATAATTCCACATCTTTTTTCCTTTTCTTCTCTGCCAGCACCATACTGTCTTGATTACCACAGTTTTTTATTTTGTTTTGTTTTAAATGTTTCTTCTTCTTCTCTCTCTCTCTCTTTTTTTTTTTTCCAGCCACACCTGTGGCACATGGAAGTTCCTGGGCCTAGGACCAAATCCTAACGACCTATACCACAGCTGTGTCAATGCCAGATCCTTAACCCACTGCACTGGGCCTAGGATCGAGCCTGCACTACTTCAGGGCAACACCAGGTTCTTAATCTACTGCACCGCAGTGGGGATTTCCTTTCTCTTCATTTTTTATCCTCCTAATTTCTTAGGCGGATTTTACAAACTTTAGAATTATTTTTACTAGTTTCAATTAAAAAAACCTCTTTGGAATTCTGACTGAAATTTTATCTCATTTATACATTAATTTAGAAACATTTTCGTTTTTTACATTACTGAGTTTCACCATCTAGGAATGTGTCATGTCTCATGTTCAAATGTTTTACGTCACTCAGCAAAGTTTTATAGTTTCTTTATATGGCTAGAAAAATAATAATAGTCAACATCTTTAAGTGTTATCACTTATTACACGCCAGGCAGTATTTAACTGTTTTACATAGGTTAGTTCATTTAGTCCTCACACGAGGTAGTACTATTATTATTTCCATTTCATGAGTGAGAAAACTGAGGTAGAGGTTAAATAACTTGCCCAAGGTGTTACTGGCATTATCACACAGATGATAAGTGCTCAATAAATATCTAAAGACTGGAAGAACATATGAAAGAAAATAATAATACCAAATTTTAAAACTGAATTTTAAAATCACTTAGACCATCATCTCATTTTAGTTAACCTGACAACAGCTCCATAAAGTAGCTGACATTATCACTGAGGATAATGAGTGGACAGACACTGACACACAGTGCATGGCATATAATAGGTGCTGAATAAATGGTAGCTATTACAATTATTATTACATTTTTAATTTTTAATTTTTTAATTAAATAAATTTAACATGTAGCATTCTATAATTTCAGATGTAGAGAGTATTAACCTGGTTTAACTTTAAGGAGAATCCAAAGATAACAACTGCGTGATTCAGAAGCAACAGATAAACAGCTAGAAAACAAATTTTTCTGCTTACCCCTGGGTTTAAGTCTGAGTTCTTTCCCTAAGATCTTAACCAAATCACCTTAAGCTTTCTGATTTACTATTTTATCACTGTCAAGTAAATGATAATGCCAGCTACTCCATGTCCATTAATTCTATTCAGTACTATATCTTCTTTTGTCTATTCTTTTAGTTATCCTTTTTGTAATTTATATTCTAGTAGGAGAATATATTCACATAACTAAATAGGTAAATTCAAGAGTTTGTAATAACTTCTATGAAGGAAAGAAATAGGATCATGTGACAGAAAAAGGATGAGATTAGGATGGTCTGAGAAAAATGTGTGAGGGGGTGGTGGCATTTAGCTAAAACCCAAAAGAGGCGAAGAAATCCACTATGTAAAGATTTGAAGGAAAAGAATATTAGGACGGAAGAAAACAGGTGCAAAGGCCCTCAGGCAATAAAGAGTTTGGCTCCTGAATAAACAGGGGTGTCCGCAATGGCCAGGAACCTGAAGGTCTAACTTAGAGACAGAGGTGGAAAACATAATATAAAATGTTTTGATGTCCTTGCATACTTCGCCACTTAAACGTTAAGGCTTATGTTACACTTCATGAACCATGAACTAAACTTCCCTGGTTAGGAAACCACAGAGAAAATTAAAAGGGTCTTGCTTATACAACTAAAATAAGATGTGTGTGTGTGTGTGTGCGCGTGTGTGTGTGTGTGTCTGTGTGTGTGTGTGTGTGTATCTACCTCCAGGTATAAGGATGTTCGAAACATTCTAATACAGAAATGCAGGTCAAACATTTTTTCAAAGGATATCAAAGTGTGTTATCAACGCATGCTTGAACATACACATAGTCAAATGCCCAAGCAATATATAACAGAGGCTGTGGTGACCAGCTCTAGACCCTGACTGCCAGTCAACTCTTAATTACTTAACACTGCAAGTGTAGACTTATACATTTTAGTTTATCTTGTAGGGACAAAAACGTCCATATATCAAGTCAATATGACACAGCATGTAGAGAAGGCTGTCCTGTGGACAGAACTTTTGGCTTGTCCATGAAGCCTTCTCTGTTTCACCTCCTATCACTGTACTCACAACACAAGACATACCACACGATTCCATTATCCCATATGACCACTTGAGAATTACAATGATTCAATATGTTCTATAGTGAGTTCTCATACTGCCTCCCTTTTGCTTATTTCACTACTTAAGGAAAGTCCAAGGAAGCCATAAAGAGAATTTGACAATGAAAGTTCAATGGAAAAGATGAAACTAAAAAGTTCTTTATTCTGTGGATTCTAATAAATAATTTCTCCTTATCATCACTAACTTAAAAGTGATGAACTAATTTTGCTAGCTGTGTAAGCAAAGTGATTTAAAATGAAATGTTATGTCAGTCTATGAGAGATGGACTAAACACGAGGTCTACAGTGGCTTAGCCATCCTTGAAATCCAGTCATCCTAATATTCCCCACAGTATAAATAGACTAGGCCCCAAAATAAAATACAACTCTGATTTCACAAATTAAAGGGAAGCATCAGTCTACAGCTTGCACAAACTCCAAGGAAAAGGCCCAAAGGCAGGAAGGAGAATAGAAGGTCAAACATAAAAGCTCACCAGGAAACAAAATGATCTGAAAATGTCAAAGCCTTATAAAACAACAAGTCTATTAAAAAAAAACAAAAACAAAAAACCCAAGTGTTTTAAGCTTCCCTTTCTCCACAGTGTCTTCAATGAATGATCCCTCTATCTCTTCACCATATCTTAAAGCTGCTTCTCCCTATGATGGACTCTCTTCCTTTGAAGGCCCTGCAATAGAGACCTTGCTTTTCTCTAACAGCTCATATATCTCAACGAGAGCAAACGCTTTTGCAACACACTATCCCTAGCACCTAATGCAAATGAGTGAGTAAACGAACACCTAGCAGGAAGCAGAATGGGCTGTTGGTTCCACTTACTAGTTCATCCTATAACAAACTCTCCTCCTCTAAGATGGAAACCATCTACTTCCATCTATCAATTTTTAGTCACCCTCACACTTTCCCTGACAACCTTGAACCTTAAGTGTCAGTTTCACTTGCCATTCCATAACTTAGGTGATTTCAAGATCTGGGTGGGTTGACTGAGCCACTACCTGTGTCCCAAAATTCATTATCTTGATCAAATCCAAAGAACTTCACCTACATTCAATTTAAGCAACCAATTTCAACAGCCACACCTTTGACCACTGCTGTGCATATCAAAATCCCCTAGAGGGCTTCTTAATACACAGAATGCCCCACCCACAGAGTTTCTGGTTCAGAAGGTCTAGGATGGGACCCCAAAACCTGCATTTGTAACAAGTTCTTAGAGGATACTACTGGTCCCGACAACAACTTTAAGAATCACAGGCCTACATCTTTTCATTTACTCAGAAATGGTTTACATTCAAAGATCCTAACTCTGATAGCCCTTCTCCAGCTCAGTCTTCCGCCCTTTTAGACTTCTCTCCCAATACACCTTCTATTTGATCACAGCCCTGCTCAAACATCTGTCTACTTGTTTTTGGTCACTAATTCCTTTCACCCTGCATATCTGCATTTTCAATGCTGACAAATTTCCTCAAGGCCCCTATTCACCCTCTGTCATTCTTTCTCTCCACAGATCACTTCAACTCTTAGTTAAGAGAGAAAGCAGAGGTTAGGAGGCAGGAACTGCTTTATTGCCTCTGACATGCCTTCATGCTTCTCAATTTTAGTAACCAACTTCACCTTTTTCACTCTGGCTTCAGAAGGATATCCCTTCTCCAGTCCAAGACAATGTTTCTGATTATTTTCTCAATCCTACACTTGACCATGGCCTCCAAATCTCTGCTTCATCAAACAGCACTTGTCATGACTATAATTTCAAACTCCTCCTCACTAATGGAGAGCATACTTATTTTTAATTTTAATAGATGGTGACAGACTACTTTCCAAAAGGACTGTTATATCATGGCAGAACACTGGAAGTTTATTTTCAGAAGAGGTTAAACCAAAGAGAGATTGCAGATTAGAAATCTTAGCCCAGTTGAGAACAGATACACTAGACTGAGAAGAAATACTGAAATAACAACCTCCTTTCTCTTGTTCAGCCCTGAACATTAGCAGATAGGCTTCCATTCCTCAGACAGTATACTTGGAAGGTTCCTTCCCAGGAAAACTGAACAATCCAAGAAATAACCACAGATACTGCAAGGTAGAAACCCTCCAAAGAAATGCTGGGTCTTCACCCAGTCACCCTAAGGTGAAGATTACCTAGGGTGATCAAGCATCTTGTTTTTCCCATCCTGTTGTCAAGATTTTAGTACCAAAAGTCATGTGTCCTGGAAAAACCCCCAGATGAAGATGGCTGGTCACCCTAGACCTACCTGTGGACAACTGCCACCCCTGAATACAAGCTTCCAATCAATTTTTTTGTGTCTTCCTCTTAAAAATGAAAGGGTAGTAAAGGATTAACAAACATTTGGGAAAAAACAAACACTAATGCGAAGTAACAGAAAAAAGGAACACAGTAAAAATTCTAATAAAGGAAGAAACCAAAAAAAAGAAAACACACCTATAAAACAGGAGACTATAAAAAAAGAGAAAAGAGTTCTCAGAACTGAAGTTTCTAGTTTAAAAAGGTCCACCAAAATCTAAATGCAGTGTATGAAAAACATCCATACCAAAATCTAAATACATTATATGAAAAATATCCACCCAGTGCTTGACTGTAAAATTTCAGAATTTTTTTTTTCTTTTTACGGTCATAGCCACAGCATATGGAAGTTCCCTGTTTAGGGGTTGAATGAGACCTGCTTATGCCACAGCTATCGCAATGTGGGATCTGAGCCCCACTGCAACCTATGTCACAGCTTGGGGCAATGTCAGATGCTTAACCTACTGAGCAAGGCTATGGACAGAATCTGCATCCTTACAGACACTATGTCAGGTTCTTAACCTACCCCACTGAGCCACAATGAGAACTCCAAATTTCAGAATTTTTGAACAAAGAAAAGATCTAAAATATTTTTGTGGGGGGGAGCTTTACTCATAAGAGATCAAAACTCAGAATAATAGCAAGACTTCTCAAAAACAACTTGAACCCTGGAAAACAATGAAAATGCCCTCTAAATTCTATGGAAACAATGATCTCCAACCTAGAAGTCTAAGATATTTTTCTGACCTGCTAGACCTTTAAAAGATTGCTTCCCATTTACTTGTCTCAAGAAGATCCTAGAAGATGTGCTCCACCAAAAACAAAGGATCCAGGAAACAAGGAATCCAACCCAGGAAAGTGAAAGGAGTCCCTAGGCTGGGCTGTGTAGCAGGTCGAGACAGCAGGTAGTCTAGACTGAGGCCAAAGAACGGAGAGTTCTGAGTGGGATAATGTCAAAAACCAAGCAGAAACACACAAAAAACTGATTACTCAAAAAATTAGAGGATCTTTTTTCACTTCCAGAGAATAATTTTAAGATAAATTAGAAACATAGAAACTAACCAAATAAAACAAAGAAACTAAGCAAAGAGAACACTAAATAAAAGAAACAACCATTAACCCAGGGAAAACAAACAAAAATATACATGAAAACAAATGTAATCATAATACCCCACAGGATATGACATGTTATGATACATATATAGTTTTATTTTTAATCTTTAAGGCTGATATATACATACATATATATATATGCTCATGATTTTAAAAAGTGCTTCAAATACCTACAGTCAAGTATCTGTCCCTAACATTCTATTGACACTGATTCAGCAAAAGTCACAAATGACCCAGGTGACAAATCCTAAAATAAATAAATGTTCTACCATAAACTTATCATCTTGAAATGAGACAGGAAAAATTACATAGAAAACTGTCAAAAAATAATGATAAAGTTCTAATTATTCTAAAATTGCTATGAAATTTTAAAAAGCATATTCCAAAATTATGTGTATAGTACACATTGTGATTTTATATATATGTAATATGTATGTATAATATAATATACTATAAATGCACAGAAGATAAACAAGAAGCCCAGCCACCAAAGTATTAAGGGTGGTTGTTATCAATGGTTTGAGTGATTTTATTTCCTTCCATAAGGTTTTTTATACTTATCAAATTCTCTTTAAAATCAGAAACAGGAGTTCCTGTCGTGACACAGCAGAAATGAATCCGACTAGGAACCATGAGGTTGCAGGTTCGATCCCTGGCCTTGCTCAGTGGGTTAAGGATCTGGCGTTGCCCTGAGCTGTGGTGTAGGTCACAGACACAGCTCAGTTCCTGCGTTGCTGCATCTGTGGAGTAGGCTGGCAACTGCAGCTTCTATTAGACCCCTAGCCTGGGAACCTCCATATGCTACAGGTGTGACCCTAAAAGGCAAAAAAAAAAAAAAAAAAACCTGAAACAGTTATAAGTATCTATATAAAGTCTCCTTATTCAGATTTTTAAACTTACCAGTAATAATAAAAATAAGCAGCTTAGGCCTGTTGGCACTTTGATCATTAATGAGGTCAGTCCAGGGCCCACATTTTAGAACTTGGGTTTCAACTCCACAACATAAAATGAATTCCTCATGCACAGGAATTTCTTCCTTGACATCTGAGTCCATTTCTAAATAAGGGGAGAAAAACAATATGAAATGTAAAACCTTGAGCCAAAGACAATACTCAAGAATAAAAAATACAAAATTCAATGCATCTAGAAGGAAATGCCACAAAGAGATATGGGAGACCTATGACTATTCAGCTATTCTAGATTACAGAATTGTAAAAAAAAAAAAAGAAGAAAAAAGAAAAAAAATTGGAGTTCCTGTCATGGCTCAGCGGAAATGAAGCTGACTAGCATCTATGAGGATGTGGGTTTGATTCCTAACCTTCCTTAGTGGGTTAAGGATCTGGCGTTGCTGTGAGCTGTGGTGTAGATTGCAGATGCAGCTCGGATCTGGCGTTGCTGTGGCTGTGGTGTAGGCCGGCAGCTACAGCTCTGATTTGAACCCTAGCCTGGGAACCTCCATATGCCGTGGGTGTGACCCAAAAAAGCCAAAAAGAAAAAAAATTAAACCACAAGAGCAGGGAGAAACAGGTGAAATTAAATACTACAGATGCATGTGAATCAAAACAAAAGTTCCAAAACTCTCCTCTTCGGTCTAAATTGACCATAGCCATGTCTGACTTCACTTCTGCTGGAGTTCCCTTATAGCTCCATGCTCTACCACTGAGACACGTCCCCTACCTTCACCTGGGGAAGACTGCCCTTGTACTCTCTTAGAACTGTAAAGAGGGACAGTGAACGCCTTGATGAGCTCTGAGTTTTTTCCTCTATAAATCCTCTCATCCCAAATTCTGTAAATATATTTTATGCATTATAAAAGCATAACATCATTAAATTACAAAATGGATAGGTGGAATAAAACAGAATGATAACATCATGAACAATTTCCTAAATAGGTGCAAAAATGCAGTCCCCAATTATTTATATCACTCCTCCATCTCTGCCGCTGCCTCCCCCGTATCTAACAGCAGGCCCATGCCTCAAAGTTTCATTGGTCTTTCTATCCTCCTATCATTCAGAACCCTCCAGACTCCAGATTCTAAGTACCCTTAAAGCTTTTTCTCCTCTAACCGCTTTACTCTGAGCGTGCACTCTGGTCTGTCTTATCCTTGCATTTCCTCAGTTTCTTTATGCTCTTCTGCTCGTATATCTTTGCTAATATTTTACTTCCCCATCACTTCTGGAATGCTTTCCACCTTGTGCCAGCTTATCGGTTTATGGTCTCTAAATTCATCCTTCATTGCTTTCTCTGGAAAAACAGATCTGGGCCTTTTAAATATTTTTCCTTTGCCAGCTGATATGATGTTAACCTTGAAGAGTGTTCTGGAAGAGAGATACTGAAGGAGGAGGGGTTTTTCCCCGGGTTTCAACACATTTTCTCAGCAGATTTTTGGAGTATTTGTGCCCCCACCTCTGTGCTTAGGCTATGAGTTTTCTCTAGAGCAGTGATTTCCAACCAGAGATGATTCTGCTCCCAGAAGACATATGACAACAAATATCTGGAGATGGTTTTTATTGTCACAACTTGGTGTTGGAGGGAGTGTTAGCACCAGCATCTAGTGTAGAGGCCAGGGATGCCGCCAAACATCCTACGCAGCACAGGACGGCCCCTACAACAAAGAATTACTATCCCGAAATGTCAATAGAGCCAAGGTTGGAAAATACCTGGAATGCAAAATTCTCACATAAAAAGTGGAGACACCTTTCAAAATAATATTAAAAATATGTTGATTGACTAGACAAGTAGAAGTATCATCTCACCTTTTCTTGCGGGTTTTTGGTTCACTAGTAAATGTCACTGCAGCCCAGTCTCTAAAACTATGGCAAAACACTGCATATTTATAAAGGTCTTATGACATTTATAAAGTGTTAGAAACAATATTAGATTTAACTGTTATACACAGTATTAAATTAGAGCACTGACAGACAGGACACTGGCTAAATTTAAGATTTGTACCAGAAGAGGATCTAAAGTTATTAACTATAGTCAACTTCAAAGTAAATGACATCTTAGGCATTTGATTAGTCACAAAGTTAAATGAGAATTCAAGACATGAAGCTCAGTACATAAACAGTGGAAAACAAACATAAAATTAACAATAACTCTAAAACATTTTAAAGTAAAATACAACTTAGAAATGGAATTAATGTGTGTACTTATAAAGCATCATTTTATTTTACTTCAGTCTTATGTTTCTGAATCTCACACAACCAAATAAAAAAAGTAAAGAAAAACTTAGAGTATGAGAATTCAAGTTCTTCCTTACCTAAGAATCCAAGGTAACTCTGCTACAAACAACTGGCAGATTGGTACAATGTGTTCTAACATATATTATTAAAGGCTGCTGGCTCCACCTTCAGCCACCACTGACAAGTAAACTTTCATGATTTCCGTTTTGATAAGCAACAAGACAGGTTAGACAAAAATCAAGTGTACAGTATAGATATAATCTGTACAATTTAGGCAAATCTTACACACCAAGATACAGGTGTTCATCAGCTTGTATTAATGGGTTTCTAACTTTATTTAGCAATTTCTTCCCAATTAAATCTTACACTGACCTAGACAATATACAAAACAGAAAAGAAGCATTTGATCCCTATAAATGAGTCTCTTACTCAGCTTTAGCATCCAAGCTTTAGCCTGCATTTTATTTTGCCTATTCAACAAGAATTCTACTTTACCCATGCAAGAACAGCAAGTGATAAGTTTTTTAAAAAACTTGTGTTGCAATGTCCATATAGTCTTGAATTAAATTTCATTGCACTTGAAAGAGAAATAGTGAGACACCTTTTTTCCAAAGTTAAAGCACAAAAAAAATCTAAAAATAACTTATTTTATCATGCATATAAGGTGGAAGTTGCTGAAACCTATTCAAATGGCAGGAATTTTATACATAATATTATCAAATATAAGTTGTGAGCTGTGCTATTGTCCCACAATTACACAGAGCAGAGCATATACTTTGCAAGTGTCTGTCCCTTGACTGGCAATTAATTAGTGCTATTCCTGGGAATAGTACTGACCCTACCTATAAAGTGTTTAGTGACTAGACAAGTGAAGATTAAATTTTTATTTTGCATTTTCTTTTATTTATTTTTCATTTTTGGCCACCCCACAGCACATGGAGTTCCCAGGCCAGGGATCATATTAGAGCCATAGTTGTGACCTACACTGCAGCTGTGGCAATGTTGGCTCCTTTAAGCCACTGTACCAGGCCAGGGGTCGAACCTATATGCTGCCAATCTCTTGCATCATGGCAGGAACTCTGAGAGGAGTAAATTTTTAAAGCCCCAAGGAAGAGACACAAAATTTGTAATTGTTATCAAGACACAATATAAAAAATACAAATATATACAAAATTGGCAGCAGAAGCTTTATCTCAAGTTCTTTTTTTCTTTTTTTTGTTTAAATTAGCCTAGTAGCAAACTTTGACATGCTGATGATCTTTGCAGTATACCCAGTGTTTGGTATATAACAGAAGTGAGCCCGGGACTTGCTGTTGTTGTTTTCCATTCTGCAGCCACACCTGCAACACATGGAAGTTCCCAGGCTGCGAAGGAATCAGGACGGCAGTAAGGCGGGTGCCATAGTCACGGCAATGCAGGATCCAAGCCGCACCTGCGACCTAAGCCACGGCTTACAGCAATGTGGGATCCTTAACCCACTAAGCAAGGCCAGCGACTGAACCCTCATCCTTGTGGAGACTCTGTCGGGTTCTTAACCTGCTGGGACAGAATGGGAACTGTGGCAGTTTTTCCTAGTTTAAAATGTACATTAAAATTAAGTTTGATCCTATGGTGGAAAGGAAGGTGGGCAAAATAGATGACGGGGATTAATAGGTACAAACCTCCAGTTATACAATAAATAAGATACAGGGATGTAATTAATGTACAGCATAAGAAATATGGTCAATAATATTGCAATATCATTGTGTGAGGACAGGAGTAAAAGGAGAAATGGACAAAGCCACAATGATAGTGAAAGATCACAACATATCTCTTAGAACCTGATATAATAAGCAAAGAAAAAAAACAAAAAAAATATAGAAATTTTGATTAACATAATTTTTATGTTAATTAACATAACTGAGACATTGATAGAACTCTATATTAAATAAGTGCAAAATGCACTTCCTTTTCAAGTGCACATGGAACTTTTACCAAAACTGACCATATACTGGGTCATATAATAAAAGTCAACAAATTTCAAAGAACTGGAATAATACAGTATATGTTCTCTAACCACAGTGGAATGAAGTCCCCCCCCCCAAAATAACAAAAAATAATAAAAAAAATCCCCAAATTTTTAAAAATTAAGGAATATACTTCTAAATAACTAATGAGATAGAAGAAATCACAGTGCAATTTAGAAGTAAATAATAATGAAATAAATAATAAAAATGTGACAAATCAAAATGTATAGGACGTGGACAAAGGCATGACTGCAGGAAAATTTAAAATCCTAAAATGCCTTCTAAAATACTAGGGAAAAGAGGGTTGCAGCAAGATGGCAGAGGGTAAGAGGTTGCGCTCACCCTCTCCCACAAACACATCAAAAAAACACATCTACGTGTAAAACAGCTTGGATAAAACATCAACTGAATGCTGGCGGAAGAACTTAAACCTCCAAAAAGGGCAAGAAACTCAACATAACTGGGTAGAACAACAGGAAAAAGAGAGAGAGAGAGAGAGAGAGAGAGAGAGAGGGAGAGAGAGAGAGGGAGAGAATCAGGACAGCACCAGCACTCCGGGGAGGGAGCTGTGAAGGAGAAAAGGAACCCACACCCTGGGAAGTCACCTAACCGACAGAAAGATCAGCCGAGCTGGAGGGACCTCAAAGCCCTAGAAAAGCACAGCAGCTGGACTGAGAGCAGCAAAGCGGACTGAGAGCCTCACACACAGATCATCTGAACACGGGCGCAGACACCACAGCCTGAGAGGCTCGGGCGGGGGCTGGGAGCTGAGACTTAGGCTCCGGAGGTCATCCTGGAGAGAGGGCTGGGGTTGGCAGTGTGGAGACAGCCTAGGGGGCTAGGGAGCAGTGCGCCATGGGCAGGACAGCAATACTCTATGGGCTGAGGAGTGGAACGCCAGGACGGAGGGAACCTGGGAGTCTGGGCCCACAGGAGAGCTCCACTGTTGGGGAGGAGGAGAGGAGGAAGGGCTGACCACCATAGGAAGCACCTTGAACCAGCGCAGAGGGCAGGGTGGATCAAGCACAAACCTCCAGCAGTCTGAGGCTAGCTAGCAAAGGGTGGGGTGACTCAAGTGCAGAGAGCTGGTCGGATTGAGAAGATTAAGCGCAAACCTCCAGCAGCCAAAGGGGAGTCTGTAAAGGGCAGGGTGACTCAAGAGCAAACCCCAGAAGCCGGGTAGTCTGAGGCCACTTGCTAGACTGCTTTTGCCCTGACATACTTCTGGACACACCTGCCTGGGCTGCGCAACCAGAAGCCCCTTGCTAGACTGCTGTGGATAGGGCATCTCTAGGCACAGCTCACCTGCGACAGGAAGCAGCTTGCTAGATGGTGGCGGACCAGGCTTTCTGGGGCACAGACTACCCACAACACAGAGACCACTTGCTTGTCCACAGTGGTCTGGCATCTCTGGCGCAACCATCCATGACTTTTGCTCCTATACCAGAGATTGGGCACTTCTTGTGCAGGCTACCGGTGACCAGGCTAAGGGCATAGGGGGCTAAGTGCGACATGGGGTCTACCAAGCACCAGAGACTGTTGCTATCACTCCCCTGGGAACACACCCTCCTGCAGCTGCCATGCCAAATCCTCAGGGCAGTGCACAGACACTTGTTTGCTCTCCCCTCCCAAGTCCATACAACTAGGTGCAGCTGGTACAGCATCTCTTTTGTGGTCTAAGTGGGAGAGGCTGCTTCCTGCTGGCCTGCAGGGGGCGGGAGCAAACCACTGCAGTTATCCCTGACCCCAGAGACAGGCATGGCCCACCACCACAGGGGACACCTTAACAAAGATTACTTGCAGCCTCAACCACCTCAGAAGGCACAATAGAGAAGGACATTACAACGGAACACCACCACCTGCTGTTGTTCTCGCTCTGCTGGGAGCACACCCACCACTGCCAAACATTCTGGGCAGTGCCCAGACGCTTGTCCCTTCCCAGGAACCTGTAACTAAGAGCACCTTGTGCAGCACATCTTGTAGGGGCTAAACAGGACGGGGTGCTTCCTGCATGGTCTGCAGGAGGCAGAGGCAACCACCACAGTTATCTCTGGCTCCAGAGATGGGAATGACATATTACCACTAGGGGTCCGTGAATAGGCACCACCTGCAGCCCCAGTCACTTCAAAGGCACTAGAGAGGAGGGCACTGGGACTGAACACCACTTGTGGATGCTCTTGCAATTCACTCCTGGGAACACACCAACCCTGCTGCTCCCACTACTAAGTGCTCTGGGCAGTACCCATATGCCTGATCTCTATCACTTCCCAGGACCCTGCAACTAGGAACAACCTGTACAGCACCTCCTATGTGAGCTAAGTGAGATGGGTTGCTTCATGCATGTACTAAAGGTGGAGGGGGCAAACCACCACAGTTATCACTGGCTCTAGAGACGATCATGGCCTGCAACCACTAGAAGTCCCTGAACAGGTACCACCTGTGGTTCCAATAACCTCAGAGGAGGGCTTTGCAATTGAACACTAGCTGTTGTGGCTCTCACTCCCCTGGGGACTCACACATCCTGCTGCTGCTACTACCAATTGCTCTGGACACATGTTAGATCTGCCTAGAGCTCTTTACCACTTCCCAGGGCCCTGCAACTAGGAGTAGCCAGTGCCACTTTCCTGGAGGTCCTTGCTGCTATTGAGAGCCCAGAGACCAGGCACCAACTGCTGGCCCTGCCCATTGCTTCATTCTCCCTGAAAACACACGGAGCACCATTGAGATAACGGCCTGCTCACACCGAAGGAAGAGACACCAAATATTCAAACTCCCACACCAAAAATAAATAGTAACCCCACCAAAAAATACAAAGGGGTGCTGTTACCTAGAAGTAGCCTTACAAGACTACAGTGTGGCTTCCCCAAATTCACAGAAAAAGAAAACCAAAGCAAGATGAAGAAGCTCTGAAACGATTCTCAGTTAAAAGAACAGGACAAGTTATCTAAAGCAGCCAACAATGAAACAGACCTCTGCAGTCTGACAGAAATGGAGTTCAGAAGGGAGCTAGTGAAAATACTCAAGGAATTAAGGCTGAATATCAAGGAATTAAGAGAAGACGCAAACAACAATGCAGATTCCCTTAGAAAGGAACTAGAAAACCTAAGGAGGAGTCAAGAAAACTAGAAAAGTCATTTGTAGAGATGCAAACTGAGCTAAAGGCAATAAAGAGCAGTTTGAATAATGCAGAGGAATGAATTAGTGAAGTGGAAGATAGAATAATGGAAATCACTCAATCAGAACAACAGACAGAAAACCAGATGAAAAAACATGAAAGCAATATAAGAGATCTATGGAATACTATAAAGTGGCCCAATTTATGCATAATAGGAATTGCAGAAGGAGAAGAAAAAGAAAAGGGGATTGAAAATATATTTGAAGAAATTATGTCTGAAAACTTTCCAAATCTGAAGGAATCAAGATACAGGAAGCACAAAGGGCTCCAAACAAGTTGAACCCAAACAGACCCACACCAAGGCATATTATATTAAAAATGGCAAGAATTAAAGATAAAGAGAGGATCCAAAAGGCAGCAAGAGAAAAGCAAAGCATTAATTATAAGGGATCCCCCATAAGGCTGTCAGCTGATTTCTCTACAGAAACTCTACAGGCCAGAAGGGAATGGCAAGACAAATTTAAAGCGTTGAAAGGAAAAAATTTGCAACCTAGAATACTCTACCCAGCAAGAATATCATTTAAAATAGAAGGGGAAAAAAAGAATTTTTCCAAAAAACAAAAGCTAAAAGAGTACAGCAATACTAAACCCTTTCTAAAAGAAATGCTGAAAGGGTTCCTATTAAAAAAAAGTAAAAATAAGAAATAGAATGGAGGAAACCACAAATGGAAAGCAATCATTCGAATAAGCCAGCATACAGATCTAAACACGAAGATGCTAAAAAGAAATTTAAAAAAAGACAACAAAATCATACATTATGGGGAGGGAAAATAAGAAAATATAGACTCTTTTTTATAACTTAAAAAAAATTTTTTAATGATGTATTTGAGCCTACATGGCTATCAGGCTATAGCAAGCAGATATAAGGTGTTAACATACCTAAGGAACAGGAAACCACAAATCAAAACGGAACAGCACATCCACAAATACAGAAAAGAAATGCACTCAAGCATAAAATAAATGGAAACCATCCAACCAAAAAAAGAAGAAATGAGAAACATAGAATCAACTGGAAAACAAGGTCTAAAATGGCAGTAAATACATATCTATCAATAATCACCTTAATGTCAATGGACTGAATGCTCCAATCAAAAGACACAGAGTGGCAGACTGGATAAAAAAAGCAAAAACCTACAATCTGCTGCCTACAAGAGACTCACCTTAGGGCAAAGGACACAGATAGATTGAAAGTGAGGTGATGGGAAAAGATATTTCATGTCAATGGACAAGAAAGGAAAGCAGGAGTTGCAATGCTCATATCAGATAAAATAGACTTTAAGATGAAGGCCATAAAGAAAGACAAAGAAAGACACTTTTTAATGGTTAAAGGATCCATTCAAGAAAAGGATATTACAATCGTCAATATATATGCCCCTAATATAGGAGCACCAAGTACCTACAACAAGTACTATCAGACACAAAAGGAGAAATAGATGGCAATACAATAACAGTAGGAGACTTTAACACTCCACTCACATCAATGGATAGATCCTCTAGGCAGAAAATCAGTAAGGCAAGAGATCCTAAATGACACAATAGAAAAGATAGAACTAACTGACATTTTCAGGACATTACATCCAAAAAAATCAGAATATACATTATTCTCAAGTGCACATGGAACATTCTCAAGGATAGATCACATACTGGGGCACAAGGCTAACCTCAACAAATTTAAGAGTACAGAAATTATTTCAAGTATTTTCTCTGACCACAAAGGCATGAAACTAGAAATTAACCACAGGACAGGAAATGAGAAAAAACAAACTACATGGAGACTAAACAATATGCTACTAAAAAATGAATGGGTCAATGAGGAAATCAAGAAGGAAATTAAAAAATACTTTGAGACAAATGGTATTGAAGACACAACCACTTCAAATCTATGCGATGCCGCAAAAGCAGTGCTCAGAGGGAAATTCATAGCAATAAAGGCCTTCCTCAAAAAAGAAGAAAAATCGGGAGTTTCCTTCCTGGCTCAGTGGTTAACAAATCCGACTAAGAACCATGAGGTTGCGGGTTCGATCCCTGGCCTTGCTCAGTGGGTTAAGGATCCGGCATTGCCGTGAGCTGTGGTGAAGGTTGCAGACGCGGCTCGGATCCTGCGTTGATGTGGCTGTGGTGAAGGCTGGCAGCTCCAGCTCCTGTTAGACCCCTAGCCTGGAAACTTCCATATGCTGCAGGTGCGGCTCTAGATAAAGGCAAAAAGACAAAAAAAAGAAGAAGAAAAATCTCAAATCGACAACTTAACCCATCACCTAAATGAATTAGAAAAAGAAGAACAAAAACACCCTAAAGTCAGCAGAAAGAAGGAAATCATAAAGATCAGAGAGGAAATCAATAAAATACAGATTCAAAAAACAATAGGAAAAAAATCACTAAAACCAAGAGCAGTTTCTTTGAAAAGGGAAACAAAATTGACAAACCTCTGGCTAGACTCACCAAGAAGAGGAGAGAAAAAACCCAAATAAACAAAATGAGAAATGAAAAAGGAGAAGTCACAACAGATATTACAGAAATACAAAAAACCATGAGAGAATACTATGAACAATTGTATGCCAACAAATCTGACAACCTAAAAGAAATGGGTAACTTTTTAGAGACTTACACCCTCCCAAAACTGAATCAAGAAGAAATAGATCAACTTAGCAAACCAATACTAGAAATGAAATTGAGTATGTCATAAAAACACTCCCTACAAATAAAAGTGCAGGACCAGATGGCTTCACAGGTGAATTCTACCAAATATACAAAGAGGAACTCATACCCATCCTCCTTAAACTTTTCCAAAAGGTTGAAGAAGAAGGAACACTCCCAAAGACATTCTATGATGCCAACATCACCTTAATTCCAAAACCAGACAAAGATACCACGAAAAAAGAAAACTATAGGCCAATATCTTTGATGAATATAGATGCAAAAATTCTCAGCAAAATTTTAGCCAACCGAATCCAACAATATATAAAAAAGATCATACACCATGACCAGGTGGGACTCATCCCAGGTGCACAAGGATGGTTCAACATACGCAAATAAATCAACGTCATACACCACATGTTAAGAAAAGTCAAAAACCACATGATCATCTCAATAGATGCAGAAAACGCATTTGACAAAGTCCAACATCCATTCTTGATCAAAACTCTTACCAAAGTGGGAATACAGGGAACATTCCTTAACATAATAAAAGCCATTTACGATAAACCCACGGCAAATATAATACTCAATGGAGAAAAGCTGAAAGCCTTCCCACTAAAATCCAGAACAAGACAGGGATGCCCACTCTCACCACTATTATTCAACATAGTATTGGAGGTCCTAGCTACAGCAATCAGACAAACAAAAGAAATAAAAGGCATCCAAATAGGAAGAGAAGAGGTAACACTGTCACTCTATGAAGATGACATGATACTATATATAGAAAACCCCAAGGACTCAATCCCAAAATTACTTGAACTCATAGACAAATTCAGCAAAGTGGCAGGATATAAGGTTAACCTTCAGAAATTAATAGCATTTCTGTATACTAACAATGAAATATTAGAAAAAGAATACCAAAATACTTTACCTTTTAAAATAGCACCCCAAAAAATCAAATACCTGGGAATAAACTTGACCTAGGAGGTGAAAGACTTATATGCAGAAAACTACAAAGCATTAATCAAGGAGATCAAAGAAGATACAAAGAAATGGAAAGATATTCCATGCTCATGCACCATAAAAATAAATGTTGTAAAAATGGCCATACTACCCAAAGCAATCTACAAATTCAGTGCAATCCCTGTCAAATGACCCATGATATTCTTCACAGAACTAGAACAAACAATCCAAAAATTTATATGGAACCACAAAAGACCCAGAATCGCCAAAGCAATTCTGAGGAACAAAAACCAAGCAGGAGGCATAACTCTCCCAAACTTCAGGCAATATTGCAGGGCCACAGCAATCAAGACAGTGTCTGTACCAAAACAGACATAAGGACCAATGGAACAGAATAGAGAACCCAGAAATAAACCCAGACGCCTACAGTCAATTAATCTTTGACAAAGGAGGCAAGAACATAAAATGGGAAAAAGACATTCTTTTCAGTAAGTATTGCTGGGAAACCTGGACAGCTGCATGCAAATCAATGAAACTAGAAAACACTCTCACGCCACGCGTGATAAACTCAAAATGGCTTTAAAGACTTAAATATAAGACAAGACACCATTAAACTCCTGGAAGAAAACATTGGTAAAACATTCTCTGACATCATCCTTACAAATGTTTTCTCAGGTCAGTTTCCCAAAGCAACAGAAATAAAAGCAAAGATAAACCAATGGCACCTAATCAAGCTGACAAGCTTTCGCACAGCAAAGGAAACCAAAAAGAAAACTAAAAGATGACTTACAGAATGGGAAAAAATAGTGTCAAATGATGCAGCTGACAAGGGCTTAATCTCTAAAATACACAAACAACTTATACAACTCAACAGCAAAAAGGCCAATAACCCAACTGAAAAAATGGGCAAAGGACTTGAACAGACATTTCTCCAAAGAAGATATGCAAATGGCCAACAAACACATGAAAAAATGCTCAACATCACTGATGATTAGAGAAATGCAAATCAAAACTACCACGAGATACCACCTCACACCAGTCAGAATGGCCATCATAAATAAGTCCACAAACAACAAATGCTGGAAGGGGTGCAGAGAAAAGGGAACCCTCTTGCACTGTTGGTGGGAATGTAAGCTGGTACAACCACTATGGAAAACAATATGGAGGTACCTTAGAAAACTCTACATAGAACTACCATATGACCCCACAATCCCACTCTTGGGCATATATCCAGACAAAAATTTCCTTGAAAAAGACACTTGCACATGCATGTTCATTGCAGCACTATTCACAATTGCCAAGACATGGAAACAACTCAAATGTCCATCAACAGGTGATTGCATTAGGAAGATGTGGTATATATACCTGATAGAATACTACTCAGCCATAAAAAAAGAATAAAATGCCATTTGGAATTAGAGACACTCGTACTGAGTGAAGTAAGTCAGGAGGAGAAAGACAAAGACGATATGATATCACTTACATTTGGAATCTAATAGACTGCACAAATGAATCTTTCTACAGAAAAGAAAATCACGGACTTGGAGAACAGACTTGTGGTTGCCAAGAGGGTGGGGGAGGGAGTGGGATGGTATGGGAGTCTAGTGTTAACAGTTGTAGACTATTGCCTTTGCGATGGAAAAGCAAGAAGATCCTGCTGTATAGCACCAGGAACTATGTCTAACCACTTGTGATGAATCCATATATGTATGTGTAACTGGGTCACCACGCTGTACAGTTGGAAAATTGACAGAAATCTGTAAACCAGCTAAAATGGAAAAATTAAAAAATTTAAAAAAAATCTGTTAATGGAAGAAAAAAAAAAAACCCACACACCTCAAAACTCAGTTGTCTCCTTTGGAAATAAATACTTTTTTTTTTTTTTTTTTTTTTTTTGCTGAGGGCTTATACTACCTATATGATAAAATCATTCATGTCAAACTTTCCACATTTTCTGAAACAACATAATGTAAAGGTCTGACTCAACAGAAACATCTGAAAATGGTAATTAAAGAATATGTATGAGTACAAAAAAAAATATTAGGGAAAAAAGGCTGGAAATCAAGGCTGTAATCATTTACCTTACTGAGTTAGAAAAACTAAGTGAATCCAAATAAATAGAAAAAAAGAACATAATTAAAAAACTGAAATTAATGGGATAGGAAAAGAAAGTTCACACTTGAGCGGACTAACAAAGCCAAAAGTTTGTTCTTTGAAAAGACCTATAAATAAACCCCTGAGGAGAAGTCAAGGAAAAGGACACAAATAACCACTATCAGAAGTGAAAATAAGATATCATGCCAGGTACTATGGATATTAAAAGAACAATAAAAGAGGAGTTCCCACTGTGGATCAGCAGGTTAAGAACCCTACTAATATCCATGAAGATACAGGTTCAATCCCTGGCCTAACATAGTGGGTTAAGGATCTGGCATTGCTGTGGCTGTGGTGTAGGCCAGCAGCTGCAGCTCTGATTCAACCCCAAGCCACAGGTTGAAGACCTAAAAAGCACAGGTGCAGACCTAAAAAGCAAAAAAAAAAAAGTATATATATACTTTTATATATATATATAAAATGGGGAACTTTATGCCAATAAATTTGATGTGGGCAAACTGAAACAAAGAAATACAAAAAAGGCTAGTCCTATATACACTTTTGAACCCAGAATTCCTGGTCCAGATGAGAGTCAACACTTATGGAAGAAATCACCAATCTTACAGAGTCGTCCAGAGAACAGAATAAAAGGATCACTTATTAACCCATTTTTGAGGATAGCTAACCTTGATATCAACACCTGACAAGGACATTATAAGAAAGGAAAATTATGGGACAACTTCTCATAAACAGGTGCAAAAACTCCATTCCAAATATTAGTAGACCAAATCCAGTGATATATAAAAGTGTTATACATGACAACCAAATTGTGTATAAATCAGAAATGCAAGATTGTTTAAACATTTTAAATTGAATCAATGCATTATGTTAACATAATAAAGGAGAAAGATTATATAATCATCTCAACCAATACATAAAATACATTTGATAAAATCCAGTAGTCATTAAAAAAACTCTTGAAGAAATAAAGGAATCTTGTATACAATATAAGTATTTATTAAAAAAAACCTATGCACCTATAAATGTAATAAAATTCATTGAGTAATAAAAAAATACCTAGGCAAATATTTTATTAAGTGTATAATACTGCAAGCCCCTCTGAATTCTGCATCAAGACAAGGAAGTCTGCTATCAATATTTCTATTCTACAGTGTACTTGAGGTCCCAGGCAATGCAATAAGACACAGAAAAGAAATAAATATATGCAGACTGGATAGGAAGAAAGGCAACTGTCATTATTCACAAACACCAAGATTATACATATTATATGGGTGTTCCACTTACTCTTGTTGCATAACATACTATCCCAAAACTTGGTGGCTTAAAACAGACATTTTATTATACTCAAGGATTCTGTGGGTCAAGAATTGAGAAACAGCGCAGCAAGAAGAGCCGATTTCCAATCTGTAGTATCTGGGGCCTCAGCTAAGACTTTTTTTGAGGGGAGGGGGCCGGTGCCAGTACGTTTATTAGAAGCGGGATTTCAGTTGTGTGCTCTAGAGAGATTACAAAATAAATACTTGCTCCTTGAGAACAAGAAGTCCACAGTTCATAAAAAGTGTTCACTACAAGAAGTTGCTGTGTCAGAATCTAGGGAAGGACCCAACTTGGTGCAGCCTTTCTTCTGCTGGCCTCAACAAGGGCTGTGCTATAGGTTTTTAATTTTATTAATTTATTTTATTTCTCTTTATTAGTATTAAATTATCATTTGCTTTTGCTGTGATCACTGGTGGGTATGATTTGTTTATGGTGGGCAAGAGTCCTCTAGAAGTGAGAATCCTTTCTAAGTATCTTTATTCACATGTCTGATGACTGATGTTGCTTTCAGATAGTCTGTTAGCCATGAATAACTACACATATGTTCATTCTATATGGTCTCTCCATATGGACTATTTTGGGCTTGTTCAGAGCATGAGGGTTGGGTTCCAAGAACAACTGCCTCAAAAACATCGGATTGAAACTATCACCTTTTAAGATCTAGCCTCAGAAGTCACATAGCACTATTTCCACATTAGCCATATTCAAAGGGAGCAAAATTAGACCTCTCTAAATAGGGGGAGTGTGAAAGGCATATGATACAAAAAGTATGTGGTATGGGAGTTACTATTGTGGCCAACACACTTTGGAAAACACAATCTGTCAAAATAGGTTAAACAAAGGTACCTAAATTTTAGTTCTGCAGAAGCTGTCAAATTACACTAAGAATCCGTGAACCTTTAAGAGAAAGACAAAGTATATATACAACCTTTAAAAAACGGATTTGACCAATCTTGTCAATGGTAATCGTATTAACCTCTCCCACTAGTATCTCCTCTTCTTTCTCACAACAGTTTGGGAAAATATTGCAGGCATAAGGAATCTGGTAGTTTTAAAAGAGGGAATGATTTGATGAAAGAAGTGTTTCAAAGAAGATTGTGAAAGACAAAAAAACACACAACTGCACCAGAGTTTGGAAGCTATCAAAATAACCTAAGCAGGAAATGAGGGCAAGAGTGATAAAGGAGTAAACGAGAGAGACTGAAGTCTTGGTAATCAATCATTCTGTTTGAGAAGACAGGGAAGGGAAAGTGACAAAGATGACTTGGATTCTGATGCTAAATATGAGGGGAATGGGAACACTACTCACATAAAGGGGGAACACTGAAGAGAGAAGTTAGAGGAAACAAAGTTGGATTCCGCTGCAAACATAGTAAGTTTCAAGAAAATAAGTGACAAGGCCAGAGGACAATGGGAGTCACAGACCTAAAGCTCCAAAAAGTCCAAAATACAGATATGGTTTGTCCAGATCCTTCTTAAAGATCTCCCTTATCTTGGCTTCTGTGCTACCTCCCCATGCTTACTGAGAACCTTTCCCTCCCCCGTTCGTGTACTCCAAGGGTTCTGCTCTGGCTCCTCTTCTCCATGCGCCCTCCTTTTGAGCTTACGTCCACCTTCAGAATTAGCCATCTAGAAGAATCCTTATGTAACATCTATTTTTCCGTTCCCTAACCTACTTCTCTAGTTCCTACACTACTTTTCCAGCTACTGAAATATTTTCATCTGGGTGCCTCATTGATGTATTAAGCTTTCTGTGAAAAATGAAAACCATCTTGTTTCAAATCAACCCTACCAACCCTACATCCGTATAAAGTAATATTATTTTCCTAGTTACCTAACTCAAAGGCTTCCTCAACAGCTCCTGTTGTACTCTGGGGGGAATAGCCATAGGCAAGAAAAAAAGAAGCCAGCAAAAGAATGAAAAAGAAAAATTAGGAATGGGCATGAACTAAGTATGTAAAGTTATATAAGCTAGAAGGGAATGTTTCAAGGAAGTTAGGGGTTGGTAATGAATTTTTAAAAATACATATATATGTATGTACATGTAATCGGGTCACCACATGGTGCAGTTGGAAAATCTGACAGAAATCTGTAAACCAGCTATAATGCAAAAATAAAAAAAAATAAAAAAATAAAAAAAAATAAAAATACATATATATGAAAGAGCAAGAGAACTG